>JAQBSW010001414.1:0-135424 GCA_029291075.1 Eudiplozoon nipponicum | reverse complement strand
TGCGGAGATCTCGATCGCCGCCTACCATTATAATTTGACTTGGAAACGAATTTTGGTCGAGCATTCACTTGATTTATCTCGGATTTGGTAATGGCCAATCCTTCTAGAACTTTGGCCATGTTCGCCACTGTTCTCTCTAAAGAGGAGATTCTATCATCTTGCGGGGGTGAAGAAAAGGATGATGGATTCACTTTGGGTTCCAAAACCCTATATTCTAACTCACATCTCTCAGATAAGTCATCTATAGAGAGAGTGTTGGGGAGCTGTCTGGCAAAGAGTTTTAATGTTTGGGGAAGATTGTTAATAAAAACAACCTTAGCCTCATGGTCAGAAATGTTGGTTTTATACCAACGTTTCCGTAATTCCCTCAGTATTTCTATGGGGCCAAGATTTGGCATATCTAACTGCGCATATTTGTTTATTATCTGCTCAGTTTCCGTGGGTCCAAGCAAGGATTCTACCTCGTTTTGTAGGCCCAAAATGGGATTAGGTAGCTTCCTAATGGCCTCAAGCTTAGGATAAATCCGTCGCTGCAATTCAGAAGGTAGTTTAGCAAAAACCTTCGACAGTTTTTGATGACTGTCATAATCAGGAAACGGGGAGAAAGCGGAGTCTACGCGCATAAAAAATAGCTCACTATCTCCATCCCAAACAGGAACATCAATATCTAAAATTGGACCTGACATTTTAACAATCTTACGGGATCTTAAAAGCATAAATTTATAAGCAATATGAAAATGTATAAATATACTTTAACGAAACGCTTACCCAAAAACAGGCTTCCACAGTTGAATTGCTTCCAAAAATCCGTAATTGATCCTGTCGAGTACGTACGGTACCGTTTTGTACGTAGAAAAGATGAACAAAGGCCCCGTTGGCCTTTGATGCCGATGTATTATTATTATCCCCACAAATCCACGAATATATACCCAACAGATTTCCCAGAAAACCACGATCAGGGTAAAGAAAACACAAATGTCAATCTATTTATCCCAAATAGATGAAAAAGGAAGTCAATTTTATTTATACCAAAAAAATCAGAACAATAATCAGTATCCTGGCGCGGTCGCCAATTTTGTAAACGCCCCGGCTTCAAGTAAATGCCGTACGACGTTACAAACTCGGTTAAGGTGCTCTGAATAGAGATTAGTTACTGATATGGGGGCCCTTAAGAGGGCCTTGGCGGCGTTCGCGTAAGTTATATATATGTAAGTTGATGTTCTGTTCCTTGGGTGGACTCTGGTTGTGGTTCCTGCTGTTGTTATCATGTGTGTTGAGGCTCTGCATTAATTGGCTTGTCTTGCTGGCTGAAGTGCAACACGGTGAGTCACGAATGTTGCCAATTGTTGGTGAAACAAATCAATATCCAGCGTAGGTATTGACAGCCGACAGCACGCACATGTGTAACACGAGGCAGAACGCCGATACGACCAACTGACTTGTATGGTAAATTACCGTGCTTAAATAGCATACAATATGTGTACTTGCATACTATTGGTTAAACATGGTTAAACGTGGTTAAACGGCAATTTTGCTTTTTTCTCATTGGTGCAACGTAAATAAATTTGAATTTAATTTACGCAATTCATGCTCAAGTGTTTGTGTGCAGCATTTTGTAAATTTTAGTTGTTCTTTATTACTGATTTCCCATTTATCTGAACTAGACTTTAATTAGATAAATTTAAGTGCTATGCTCAAGGCGCTCATTATGTTATTTCTACTACTCATATAATGTGTTAGATATGTGAAGTCTTCGTGCTAATGTCAATAATGCCTCCATTATTGTGGTTCTTATTTATTTTACTGGTACACAGTGTATCAGCCGACCAATATCTTAGTTCTTTTGGCGAAATCTTAAATATATCCGGATTTGATTTTAAAGGAGCTACGAGGCTTAAAAATAATCACGAAACTGAACGTGTTCAAATTAGCATAAACCAAATATCGAAAATACTCGCAACCAATTTTAACTGTGATTTTAATTCAATGGATTATTGTAATTATGTGCATTCTCCTGACTGGGATTTCTCTGAAAGTTTAAGCTTGAATAAAGAAAAACTTAGTTCAATGCTTAAAAAAATAGAGGAACTTTCGAAATCTATACAAGTAAGTAAATGTTATATCTCGTTATTTTACCATATGTGAAACTGTGATTTGTTTGATTTGCGAATTGATTTTTAATTTTATGATTGGGTTTATTGTCCGCTCTGTATATCACCGGATCAATCATCGTTATGATAGTCAGAAAATCTATTTTTCTACCAGTCATAGAATTTTGTTTATAAATGAATGCGTAAAGGGAGTTGATATGTTTCCTTGTGTTGTTTTCGCCAAATATTTTGTTGATTAAAGTAGTCGGTCACAAGGTATATGATGGTAAATTTATACTAAATTGATAAAATCGTTTTATTTCTGTGGACAGCATAAGCTTTAGATCGTTAATTATTTCAAGAATAACAAATTTGAATTTAGCAATCTTTGCAATATACTTTAAGATAGAGTAGCTAGATATGCGAAATTAATAACCGTACACTGTTAAGATTAATCACAAGACGTTAAAAAGAAATAACGTACTAGTCTAAAGCTTGAGATTATGTACATTTTATACTAAATACACTATTTGCATAGAACAGTTCTGTTTTTATCTCTAGGTTGCTAAGCTGTATTGAAGTGTCGAATTCTAGTGTCATTCATTAAGGTCAATGTTTAAATATTTACTACCGCGGTTTAGACAGTAATAATCTAGTAAATTTACCCATTTTTTTATAATATCTTATTCTTAAATGCATTACAACAGCATAATATACAGATGCTTCGGTACCATGAAATTCATATTTATATATTGACTGTACATGAGCTCAATGTAGCTCGTTTTTATTGGGTGGCTAAACAGTTTTATTTAAATTCGGGGGTCTGCATATTTTGTGAAATAGCGCTTTCGCACCTTCAGCATTTCCCAAAGGTTTGTACAGACGAAATCCATCTAACCGACATTAAGGTCATGCCCCTGTTATAGCACCGAATTCTCTGCGGTACAAATGAGGGCTGACATGTTTGAGATCGAGATCTCGGGCGTGTTAGTAAGATGGTTGGACGATTCAAGCATTGTTTGCATAATTTGCCAGTCCTGTCTCTAAATTCCGGCATCAACTTATCTGTTGTGTCATAAGAGATCTTAGGTAAATTCGTTGATTACTGGTAGGAATGCATTTATCTGTACAATCTTGCGTTCTCAATCAAAATTGGCCATACTGATATTTTTCTAAGCATTTAGCTTTCGACCATATTAGATTTACAGTTATTGAACATAAATGATGAATCTTCGGTGTTCGTTTATTTTTTCTGCCAGCATTACATCGTCAGGTAATTCTATATCAGCTAGTTGGCCATCACTTCCTATATTTCATCGAAACGTGTTGCTGTGACCTCAGAAAACATTACAGGACCAAGAGTTGAGAGGACTGATGAAAGTAGAGCGTCGGGGCCAGTCGAAAAAGGTTCAGGAACGCCGCTACTAGTGCGAATAAAAGCCTATGCGTCATTATAATGGACTTCAAAAAATCAAATTATTTTGGTCCTTACACCATCATTAAGCACAATGTACCATAATATTTTGCGCTGCGTTGAATCGAAAGTGGATAAATAGTATAGAAGAAATTGATGATGAGTCATCGATATCACCGGCGCAAATCAAGGAGTGCAGTAGATTGCATGCATTGGGTCCAAGTATTTAATTGCAGGTCGAAATTATTTAAGTTGGCCTATTTCGCTTCTCTCTCTCTCTTCACGAATTATTTTCAGAATGGTAGCAATAACCAAATTTGAGGCAAAACAGAACAATGATATACCACAACAAAACTGTCATTGTTTTCCCGTGTGATGATATTAGTTCTTTAAAGCGAAATTGCGAGCTTCGTATTCACATCAATGCCATTGTATCTAGTCAGTCGAACAAAATGGCAAAACTACCGTCAATCGCATGTACTCACGCGCTTCGACCTTCTTTAATCAACATCAAGGCACGATGACAAAATGACTGGCAAAGATAACACCGCAATTCATATTTAAGGAAAGCAATGATCAATCTTCAGCACATACCTATAACAGTCTCGCCTACATTGTACTTGACTGGAAATTTTGGCTGCAAAATGTTCTATGTGGTCACAGACATTACATTTTATAACTTTCGTTAAATAAATATTAGTTATACCGTTGAAGAATCATTACGGATAGCAGCTTAAGCAGTATATATATATATATATATATATATATATATACTATATATATATATATATATATATATATATATATATGAAATCTCTTGAATGAGGTGCGACGTTTTATACATTTTATCTAAATTTTTAAGATAAAGCAAGTGATTTATTTGTTGTTTTACATATAGTAAAAGCGTAACATATGCAAGTGTGTATAATTGATTAATTTATGGATCAACATGCCTACATATAGGAAATGAAGTATTTTTCTTTTAATTTGTAGAATTTGGAAAAAGAAGGCACAAAAAGAGTCTCTACTAATATAGGAAATTATGCTACTGATACTACCACTAAGGATGATGAATATCGATTTATGCGGCCCGTCAGACATAGCAATTTCAATCAATTAGAAACTCTGCTTAATAGATCACGACAGCGTAGGACTGCAACCGACAGGGCCGATTCACTGTTTTCCTTTGTCATCAACCACTATCCTTGTGTTGCAGGAACCAGTCAGTACAACGTTTCAATCAATAAACCGCAGTTGCTTAGCATGGGTCGTCTTTCGACTGTTCTTGTTTGGCCCCGGCTCACACCACCAGATATTCTTTATGCCGAGACTACTCCGATTACTGTTGACGAATTCGCTCGATTACAGACGACGTCTCAATTAAAACCTAATAGTCTTCCTTCACCTGATCAGGTCACCAGCCGTGAGACGACCAATGAAATGATAGGGAAACCAATTGACATTACCGATAGGTGGATTTTACAAGATTCTCAGTCGAAACGAAAACCACAAACAAGAACCAGAGGTCCTGGTGATCGTAACGTTAATTTGAATATAAGAAATAGTGAAAATGTTATTGGAAGAATTAGACGTAATATTGACGAGAATCAACCAGAACACATCTTCTTTGGATCGCGAACAAATCTAAAAGATGATACTAATTCGCATTCGCCAGCCACTACCACACTTTCTACCTCTGCTTTGCCAAATTCAACAACAGTAACCAGTCCTATTAGAACGATTCTTGTGCAGAATTTGAATTCATTGATTCCAAACACTACTTTATCCACGTCTATGTCGTCGGGGTTGGATAGGAAAACATTGAAAGATCGCCAAGGTAATTTTTCGAAGGAAAAGAGAGAAGGGATTTCTTTTAAGGAGCAATTTAGTTTGTACCTAGTCGCTTGTTTTCAAGTGAAAATTCGCTTTCCAACAAACAGGACTACATCTTCGAAGGCTCGATTTTCATTTAGGCAAGTTACGAATTTTTAGTTATTTTTTTTCTTTTTTAAAAATGTATTTTATCTATTCCAAGTGTATTTAACCTTATATTACGCGAAAGTAATGTTTACATTTGAGTTGCATACCATTTGTTGAATTTTGTGGATCCTCAATTATTCTTTAAATCAAGTTTTCGAGCTTGACGTAAACACCAATGCCATTGAATTTAACTAGCCGTCGAACACCGTAGCAAAACTTCCGCCAGTGACACGCACTGACGCGTTTTGACCTTCCATGATCATCATCAGATTTCGACTGCAAACTGACTAGCGAAGGTCATACCGCATTAACTAAACATAAAAAAAGAATTAGATATTCGGCTCTCACATCTGGTAGTCTCGCATACATTATACTTGACTGGAAATGTCGGCTGCACAATTTCTATGCAGTCACGAACATTAACTGATTTGCTTGCGCCACTCACAAATATATATAGGGAATAAAAATAAACAATAATTGATTGCGCTGGTGGTGGTAACAATTCTGCGAATCGAGTTTACGAGCTTGAAGTAGACATCAATCCCGTTGTATTAAAGCAGTCATCGACCAGCATAGCACAACTACCGTCAATCGCACGCACTGATACATTTCGACCTTCCATGATCATCATTAGAGTACGACGGAAAAATGACTAGCGGGGATTATACCAAGAAACTTGGTATTAAGCTTGCTATGCATCACGAACATTATTTTTTGCAGTTTTGCCCTAGATATATATATATATATATATATATATATATATATATACTCTTTCCTATATATATATATATATATATATACTCTCATGCTTCCTTTCGAAATTGAACAATAATTAGTGAGTGGTGGCAGCTAATTATTTCATCAAGTTTTTCGAGCATTAGTAAACATTAATCCCATTTTACACCGTAACAGAATTGAGAGCCGCATGTCTAATTTTGCTTTTCGCGCACCATGTAATGCGGTACATGGTCTCTCTCTGGTCGGTTTGCCGTCGTTGGCGGTGCAACCATTGTTGATGATTTTTGTTATATTGACTACTGGCACAAATGGGTTGTGGTTTCTAAAGCTCGCAAACTTGATTTAAAGAATCGGTACCACCACTCGCGCAATCAATTATTGTTTAATTGTGGATCCTCAATTATATCAGACTTTCTTAAATACTTAAATATGTTCACTAATTTTTCAAGGAAAACCAGTTCTTTGTCTACTATTTAAAAAATATTTATTTAAACATACTTTTAAATGCTATCTGTGTACTTATCTCTTCATCAGCAGAAAAAATTTTTTATGAGCATAAAGTAGCGTATATTAAACTTAATAATTCTTTGGTGCTCATGTATAGTAGCAAATTTTTTGTTGCTAAAGATCGAACACGCATTGAATAACATTCTAGCCTATTAACAATTTGCCCTTGCGTGAACGTTATTTCATGTTATCTAGGTGGCTTTCGCTTTAAATCTGAAATTTCAACTACCCAGTTACGATCTATCATTAGTTTTAGTATATAAAGCAATTACTGACGTAATTAATGAGTTGATGTGATCTGAAAATTGTATACAATACACGTTTTATTGCCATTGAGGTTGTCTTATATATGCTTCAAACGATCAAGGTTGCTCTCCCCGACCACTGCAATTTCGGAGTTCACAAAAGTATATGCAATAAGGAAGGATGAGTTTTAATAGTTTATTAAAAATTTTCACTTTATGCAATCTTTAACTTATTCCAGCAATTTCCAAGTTGTCAAATCATCATAATGATTATGTACAGAAATACAAAAGTCACACAAATACAGAAGTTTCACTGCCATATAGCCATGAGAGGTATACTAAAATACGACTATATTTTATAATAATGACAAATATAATAATTTATACACACAAATTATTAGAAAGATATGTAAGAAGGGAGAACCTTGGATCTTGAGAAGTTATCTTCTGTTCAATCGAAGTGAGGGTATACGCTTAACGTGACCGAGCCAATGTATTTGATGGAACCTTTTTTGTTTTTTAACGAAGACCACTTGTTGGCTGTTCTAAGAATACACCTAAGGATATCAGCATTGGCTAATCGTTTGTGGTTACCTAAGTGTGCTATGCTTCTCAAATACCAGTAAGCGCCTAAAATCAACTCTATAGGGTCAAGTTTCACTAGCATATAATAAAACTGCGCGTACAGATGCATTGTAAGAGGTAGGATTGAATTCCGTATTTCTAGCATTGATGGTTGCTCTATATTGATATGCAATACTATTAGTATAGTCATCATTTCGAGAATAAGGAGACGCAGGTGCCCATGAAAATTAATCTTTGAGATGAACAGCCTACCTATCTAGACGACTTAATTTTTCGGTTACTTAATTGTTGTTTCTATTATTTAATTTTGCGCGGATAAGTTCGAATAAACTGCGGCCACTCCCCGATAAGAAATCTCCTTCTATCTCTACAGCCTTTGTGGTCAAAGAGGATTCAAGATCAGTTTTTGTACTGTGCTTAAGCTGGCATTTGACAACTCTACGTGTGTTATTATAAGTAGAAGCAGCTGAAATTTTTCGCCTACTTTCGAATAGTTCTGTAGATTTTACAGGTACCCAATGATTATTTCTGCGGAAGCCTACAATGCCACAAAAATAGTACTAAAATTGTGCATTGTTGAACTGTTCCTAGTCTAAACTAAGTTAGAATTTTCGCCATCAAGATCAGTTAGCTCTAAATTTAGGATACCTTCATATTGTTGTCGGAAGGACAGTTGATCGTGTTTGCTTACATCTATTTGAGGTTTGTTGTTAATTATTTTTCCGGGAAATTTTAATAAAAATCTACAACGGTTAAGTGCATGGTCCGCGTCTACATGTGTTCCAAAAACGAACGAAACTCCTGGATACAACCACACCATCTATAACTAACTGCTAAATGATCTGTTTGAGTCCACCGTTGTCCGAGCGCTAAAGGACGCCATATGGCGCAACGTCTTACATCATCATCATCATTTCCAGCCACACAAGTCAAGTGACTAATGTTTCACTGTCATAACCATAAGGGTGAAAAAAGTATATAGGTGAATTTAGATAAATTATTATTGAGATTTAAGAGGAGAGGGTGAGAGAAGAAAACCTTTGCTACTATGAATGGGCCCCATCAAGATAACTCACAGAAATGGAGGCAAACTAAACCTCTCCTACAACACCATTATGTGCGTTGATATCATTCGGGCAAGGCGACATCAGCAACACACAGCTTCCTTGCGGATTTCACCGTATCACGTCATAAACAAACCTGTGCTACGACTGCTCTTAAAGCCACTTCAGCATAATCCATATTCGGCGCAACTATCCAACAGTCGCTTCACCATTATCGTTGCACATCAGCAATGTGTATCTTCTATCAAAAATTAAATTGAGTTACTTGTCGCTCATCTTGAATTCTTGTCATCCGTAACCATGAGTATATCTGAACTTCTTTTTCTACTTAATAAAACTTCATGTCGGAGTAAAGAGCGTCCGTACTGTTGTTTGCTGTAATCGAGGGGAGGGCAGTGCAAATAAAACGAATGGGCGGCGTTGATTAAGGTTTCTCGTATTTATTTAATAGACTTGTTTAAATGTGCTGGAGTCAGTTATTCACGGGAATCCTTTGCAGTTTAAAAGCCAGCTCGTGGGGGTCAAGGACAATACCGACCTATTTACCAGGTGAGACAAACTAGCATTGGACACAGATGTTCCGAAATCAATAGCGCGTAGCTAAGGATGTGCGGCTCAGTTCTTTAATTCTTGTATGATCTTTCTATTCAAGGTTTGCATACAACTACTTTTAACGTATATCGACTTCTAATGTATCCAACACGAGAGCTTGTGTTCCAGTTTTTAATGTTCGCATATTAAATGCGCCGATGTTAGAAACCTAACCTTGGTTTATTTGTATGTTAGTCTATTTGAATTATTTTTTGTATTTGAAAATCCGATATCGGAATCATTGCTTTAATCAACATCCATTGTATTTATAGCACCTAAAATTGCGTTCATGTTAGATTAAAAGGAGGAAATAAAATAGAAAGAAGAAGAATCAGAGATGAAGTAGTCTGCAGTAGCCTGATTTTTCTTATCTATCCTGCACGTCTCCATAGACAAGGCTACCGATTTTATCCGACTTGACATCCAATTCAGTAGGTTTCTATTAAAATTTTTTATTGTTCATAGTTATGCGTGGGCTCTAAAGGATCACTAGGACACAGTCCTAGGAGGGATGGTATGTATTCGGAGTTTTTCTTCTCTTTGATAGTCTGTCAACGGAGATGGATGAACACTGTTCCCATATGACAGTGGCCTAAGTTACCTTCAGCAACCGAAACCTGCCCTCTGAGTTTGACACGCTTGAACTTATTTAACGCTGTGTTACTGCTTAGTTAGATCAAACTTGAGGTATCACTAGATAAGGGGAATGGCTGTGTCCCATTTTACTCGGCAGTGTTCATGCTGCCATTTTCTGAGCTCACTAGCTTGTGCCCGCCGGTCGTCAGGCCGAGAATTTCCATGATCACGGACCAAAAAGTTGTCACTTCTGCAAGCTAGCATCAATTATTTTCCTGATACTCAATAAACCTGTGAAATTTTTCTCCAATAACCTTTTATAACAGAAACCCATCTCCTGGTCTGTATATATCGAGCCCTTTGTAACTAGCTGTAGAAATAGCGGAGATGCTTTCTGGCGCTTCAAAGCAGCCAGATGTTGCTCTTTGGCCGTGTGTGATCAAATAGAAGGCACTTTAATTTTAAATAATATTTGTTTAATTATGCGTCTATATCTTTATATGCATATGAGTACTTGTATATGCATGATTTTTTCAAAGATTTACGGCAGCTAAACAATAACTGGTAAATTATGACATATTAGTTCGAAATTTCGTATAGGTTATTGCGCACCTAGTAACAAATAAGTTAAAATTGGACAAAAAGGATATACCAAACTCATCATGAACGAAAAGTATAATCTCGTGTACACATGCATTTCTTACTTATTGGCGACTCATCTGTAGGAGCCGGTTATACGACTTAAACCAATTAAAATTGTAATCCTGACATGTTAGGCTGTTTGGAAATACAATCTTCTATACGAATGTCTATTCAAGTCGTAATGGAATTTGACTTCATATTAAGTTGGCGGCAATGCAACTTCAAAGCCAGCTCATTAAATAAAATCTTTTCCAAGCCTGTTAAGGCTATCGACGGAATGATTTGCAAGATACTATGCCTGTACAGAATACCAACACACTGGTTTTCAGAACACCGAGCCTGCGCCGGTGAATAACAGAGTAGTTTTCTAGATTTCATAAAAATTGAGAGTTACAACCAATTCATAACACGTAATTCCACCCAATCCTTGCACTCTGGTCTCACTCGACATTATTCATCACATTTAGTTAATATGATGACATCATTCAATTAAATATATAATAGTTATATTTTTGTTTTAGAGACTATATATATATATACTATGCTGTTTTGGATATTGCGTACCTAGTAACAAATAGTAACAAAATATGTACAGAACTATATGCCAAAGTCACAATGCACAAAAGATAAAGTCGTGCACATTTGCGTTTTGGGCTTACTAGCAACTCATCAGTAGGGGCCAGTACCACACTCTATACCCGCTATATATGGTAATAAATGTGGAATCAGATGGAAAGTACAACCTAATCTACGAATATGTATTTAAACAACAAAAAATATATATCTATTATATATTTCATTGAATAATGTCATGATTCAAACGAAATGTGATAGTTGATGTCGATTCAGGCCAGAGTGCATAGATGGGCTGGCGCTACAAGTGTTATGGGTTGGTTTTAATTGCGAAAACCAGTGTTACTTGGTACAGGCTCAGTATCTATATTTTATATAGTGAGTTTGCGTTGAAGTCAAATTTCTGAAGAATTATATATGAAGTTAACTCCATGATTACTTGAATACTCATTCGTAAGGGAGACTGTATTGCCCCAACGTCGACATTTCATAACCATGTATATATATATATATATATATATATATATATATATATATATATATATATATATATATATATTTGAAGCTATCTCCCATTATATATAGTTGTTGAATAGAACTAATATAATATATGTGATTTAATTGTTACAAATTAGTGCATGAGATTAAACCTTGCGTTCATATTGGCTTTGGTTTATCCTTCTTGTTCTATTTACATTAATTTTCGCTAGATACGCAACGGCTAGTATAAAATTAATGTCCATTGTCTTCTTTAGCAATAAATCATTAATGATTAAGCTGGATGAATAAACAGACCTTGAGTAGATTATGGTAGATTTATTTGCGAATATTCTTCACAAGTTTATTTCGTTTAAGCTTAACTACACAGAAACTTAAATTACATGCTTGGCATACATGTTTTAACAAATGAATGAATGAAGCTTTGCTGATGCTGTATTATATACTTAACTTGTTGAAGGTTTGAAATTTATATTGACCTGCTAATAAATGTGTCTGTTTACGTTTTCACTAGATGTATGACATCTGGTCATTCGTTTAGTGTCAGCTATTTTCCTTTGTGAGCTAGGCATACCGTGTCTTTGCATTGTCCAGATGCGCGTGTTTTGGAATGAAGGACAATAGATCGTCTACATATGGTCTATATAGTATGCATTGCTCAAATATTCTCTGTAGGCCGGTTTTTTAAATGAAATAATTGGTGCTATACGACACCGCATGACAATACCATGGAGCTGACGGTAGTACTTAAAATTAAATCGCAATGAAACGTTTCTGTGCAGGCAAATATAAATCCTTTTATGTCCTTTTCAAAAATCGGACAAGCCGGATTTTAACTTTGTATTTAGTCTCAGAAACTCATAGTTGTTTTCGTTTATGATATTTTGGAAACATCTGCGTTCATCCATTGAGAACATGGTTTTATTAGCGATGTTCTGGTTTCCAAATTCGAAGAATTTTCCGCAGTGAATGCGTTAGTGCTACTTCGAATCGATTGAAAGTTTTTTCACAATAACTTTGCAATTAGGCGTTATGGAGTGTTCCCCATTGCCATTGTTGGAGGTATTGGGTGGAATTCTGAGACTTTTTTGAGCCTTGTGTACTTTTGGTTTACCATTTAGCCTTTTGGGATTCGTGACAAATGCTTTCATTAACCTCTCCCAAACACCATTATGGCCAAGTTAGTATTCGGGAAAGGCGACATCAGCAATCCAGCTTCCTTGCGGATTTCACTTGATCACGTCATAAACAAACCAAATCTCGCAGCTAACTGAGCTCGATTCGATGCCATATCGCAAAGGGTTTCTAACCCAGTAGTATGATGCGCACGAGGACCCCATTCTGGCAGACGAGTGGGTCCTATACTACCTGATTTGGATGTAAGTGACCTCAATTGTTCCTGCCATGTCAAAATCTTCCAATCTTGTTTCTTACGCCAATCTGGTGCTGGATGAGAGAACAGAGCTCTACTGGGCAATCGAAATGAGGGCATACGCAAATCGTGACGGAGCCTACGAAGTTGATAAAACCTTATTTGTTTTTCTAACGACGAGCTCTTATTGTCCGATCCAAAAATACGTCTACCGATGTCAACGTTAGTTATTCGTTGTTGGTAACCAACATGTTCTATACTTGTTAAATACTGTTTGTTGCGGAGAACTAATATATATGTAAGTATGTATTAGGTGTTGCGAACCTAGTAACAAATTAGTTCAGTTGTGACCAGAAGGATAAACCAAAGGCAGCATGAACGGAAAAGTATAATCTCATGCACATTCGTTTCATGCTTACTGGCGACTCATCAGTAGGAGCCGGTATTACGCCGCTTAACAACAATATATTTTTTGGCCAAGAATGTGGGATAATAGAACAGTACAATCTCCATCATGTTGGTACCATGTTCCGACTCGCAAACCATAGTGTTAGTACGATGTACCTTTTCTGTACAATAATGTTGGTATCGGTTACTAACACAATAGCCATAGTGTTAGTATCACGAGTTATCACAAGTATATTGTACACAATGTTGCAAATAGAAATAGAATTCACAGTTAGTCCAAATTGACCGTGCTCTGGTCGGCAATAAAAACAAATTTTAACACAAACGAATGTCTTAAACACCAGTCACAGTCAAACTAAATCGTCCGTATTCTAGACGGCAAAAGTTAAAATGAGCTCTGTTTATAAAGAAACATATATTACACACAAGCAATTATTCTTTCACAAATGTCTGAATTGAAATGAATACATGCAACCGATTGAAAATACATGATGATATGAACATAGACACTGTTAAAAGTTGTCACTGAAAATGAATGTGTGTAATCCGTGTAAAGACTTCAATGACAAAAATTCACAAATAATTTGTTCACTGTTTGCTATGTTTTTAACTCATGTCATTATAATAATCCATTGTTCTCTGAAATTCGGATAGGCATAGTTAAATGTGAACAGTAAATCCCTCGCGTAAACTGCGAATAATCCAACTGAGCGAAATAGATCCACTGTGACACAATAGTCCACCGCGTGTTCCATGCGTATCGCGCGCGGTTCTGTATATTTAATAAACAACCCTATTAATTACAAATAAAATTGCAGTTCAAGAAATCTCAATTAAAATTGCCCAGTACTAACAGAGATTGTTTTAAAATCACAGTTAGAAATATTGTGTAAGAACCGAGTTAGATTATTTGACCTTAAAGAGCACTGTATTTGTCAAAATCGAACATCGTTGGGTTGTAACGCGGAGCCGCGTGTTACAAGTTCTCCGCAACAAACAGTTTTTAACTGTTATATATTAAATTGAATGATGTCATGCTTACCGAGAAATGTGATAACTGATATCGATCAAGGCCAGAGTGTGTGGATTAACTGGAGTAACAGGTGTTCAGAAATTTTTGTAAATCTCAATTTCGGTGAACTATAGCATAAATTGATATCCATCATGTTGGTACCATGTTCCAACTCGGAAACCAAAGTGTTAGTACCATGTACCTTTCGGTAAATAATGCTGGTATCGGTTACTAACACAATAGCCATAGTGTTAGTATCATTTACAGACTCGGTGTATATATTATATAGTGCGAGTTAGCGTTTAAGTCGCATTTTCGTTGACTTTAGATTATGTTAGCTTCACTATTACAGTTTACACATTCGTCTAGGAGATTGTACCGTCCTATTATTCCACATTCTTTGACCAAATATATAGTGGTTAAAGGGCGTAATACGGGCTCCTACTGATGAGTCGGCAGTAAGCACGAAACGAATGTGCATGAGATTATACTTTCCGTTCATGCTGCCTTTGGTTTATCCTTCTGGACACAACTGAACTTATTTGTTACTAGGTTCGCAACACGTAATACAAAATAAACCTCTCCACAACACCATTATGGCCAAGTTAGCATTCGGGCAAAGCGACATCAGCAATACAGCTTCCTTGCGGATTTCACTGTATCACGTCATAAACAAACCAAACCTAGCAGCTAACTTTGCTCTACCAAGAAAAGAAAGTTACCAAGATGATTCTACTAGGCATCTGCGGCAAGATCGCCACTGAGCTCGATTCGATTTCATTTCGCTAAGGGTTTCTAACCAAGAACTGTAATGCGCACAAGGTTCCCATCCCGGCAGACGAGTGGGTCCAATACTACCCAATTTGGATGTAAGTGACTTTAATTGTTTCTGCCATGTCAAAATCTGCCCACCTTGCTTTTTACGCCAATTTGGTGCTGGATGAGAGAACAGAGCTTTATTGGGCAATCAAAATGAGGGCATACGCAAAAACGGGACGGAGCCAACAAAGTTGATGGAGCCTTATTTGTTTTTCTAACGACGAGCACTGATTGCCAGATCCAAAAATACGTCTACGGATGTCAACGTTAGTTATTCGTTGTTGGTAACAAAAATGTGCTATACTTCTTAAACAACGATGATCGAATGCCTGTAAGCGTCTCAGATCATCAACTCTAAGAGGCCAAGTTTCACTAGCGTATAGTAAGACTGCGCGTACAGATGCATTGAAAACACGACCTTTAAGGCAATGTGAAATATTGGCGTTTCTCCATAAATGAAGAAGATTCGAGAAAGCTACTCTAGCTTTCGCGATTCGTATTCTCACCTCGTCGGACATATTGTCTACGTTATTGTTACAGCTCCTAAGACATGTAAACCTGTCGACTATGTAAAGATCTTCATTCTGAAGTCGCAACGTTGGAGTGAGTGGTGGGTGATTCTGTAAAAGAATCTTACATTTAGAGGGTACGAATTTCATACCGAAAGACGGAACACCGTCTGTTAATCTATTTAAGGTGGTCTGGGCAGCATGCTTATTGTCAAATAATAGTACGATATAGTCCGCATGTCAAGATCGACTAGTTTATCTCCCGGGAGAACTTCAACTCCAGCGTCCTGAATGTGTGGGAGAATGTTATTCATAATAGCATCGATTACAAAATTAAACAAAAATGGGGAAAGTGGACAACCTTGACGAACACCACTGCTGGTTGTAAAGTTATGCGTTAATTCGTTGTAAACCTTAACGCGACCAGAAGTATTTGTGTAGAGAGCTCGTATAATATTAACAAATTTAGTGGGCACACCGCTTTTCGACAAGATATGGAAGAAAACATTGCGATCCACCGAATCAAATGCACCGTTGAAATCTAGAAAGACGACTATTGTGAGATGGTGATATAAATGTCTCTGTTAGAGAACTTGCCTTAACGTAAAAATATTATCTATACAACCTCGTCCTGCGCGGAATCCGACCTGTTCTTCTCTTGTATGTGATTCACGTGAAGCGCTAATACGACGTTGGACAATCGAAGCAAATAACCTTGATACGACCGGAGACAAACTTATACCACGATGGTTATCGCTCGAATTACGGTCGACTCTTTCCAGTCAAGTGGTACGATTTCCTCATTCCGTATAGTATGAAAAAGTTTGGTCAATGCTCCTGGAAATATATCGCCACCATCCTTAAACAATCCTGGAAGTAAATCATCGGGGCTTGCGGCTTTGCGGCGCTTAAGAGTTAAGATGGCATCGCGTACTTCTAACTCGGATGGTTCTTCGGGACTAACATTCACCACACTGTTGATGCAGACAAGCTTTCGGGAATCGGAACTGACGCGGGTGGCCTAGAAAATTGATCTCAGAAGTGTTCAGCCCACCTGTCAAGACGACTTATTTTATCGGTTATTAATTCGTTGTTACTATCATTTATAGTTTCGCTTGCTCTCATTCCGTCACTACACATTTAACAAAAAGTTAAAGTGCAGTTAGACCAAACTCGAGGCTTCACATGAAACGGGATGATGGCTGTCCCTTTATGGCTCGGCAAGGTTCATGCTACCAATCCCAGGTCGACTAGCTTGAGCCCGCCGGTCGTCAAGCCGGAATTTCTATGGGTATGGACCACAACAAAACTAATTTGTTACTAGGTTCGCAACACCTAATACATACTTGCATATATATAAGTTCTCCGCAAAAAACAGTAGTTAACTGTTATATATTGAATTGAGTGACGGCATGCTTACCGCGAAATGTGTTAACTGATATCGATCAAGGCCAGAGTATGGATTTACTGGAGTAAAAGATGTTCAGAAATTGTTTTAATTCTCAATTTCGTTGAACTATAGCATAAATTGATATCCATCGTGTCGGTACCATGTTCCGACTCGGAAACCATAGTGTTAGTAACATGTACCTTTGCGGTACGATAATGTGTGTATCAGTTACTTACACAATATCCATAGTGTTAGTATCCTTTTCAGACTCGGTATATATATTATGATGTGTGAGTTAGGGTTGGAGTTGCATTGTAGTTGTATCATTATTTCCTGAGATACGTGCTTAGTTTGATAGGCATTTAAGGCAATCAATGAAGGCCTGTTGCCGTCTCGTGTTTAAATTTCACATTGTGGCTTATTTTTCCAGATTTTGACGGGTATATTAATGAGCTGAAAAATAGGATTGTGAAATTTGACCGTAATTCTCAATAATTTCTATTGGTTTATTTTTCAGATTATGTATATATATGCACATATATGCATTTTGTTTGTATTCAAAAGCGAAATATTTAAAATGTTTGAAATTAAGATGACGGCAGAAGTGATTCACTCTGTTTACATTGAGTCGACACTGTGACTGTGTTGTTGGATTTGAAGCGATTCTTTATTAATATAGCATAATGCATGGAGTGGTCAATCAGCTTAAAATTGTTTTATACCGTTGTATAATTATTTGTTCTGGTACGTGCTTAATTTATTAGGTATGTAAAACTATCAATGAAGGCCTGCTGCCGTCTCGTGTTTAAATTTAATATTGGGGTTTATTTTACCAGATTTTGACGAGCATATTAATGATCTGTAAATTAGGATGGTGAAATTTGACCATAATTTACAATGCTTTCTGTTATTTAATTTTGTCCGATTATGTGTATATATGTATAAATATGCATTTTTGCAATCAAATGCGTAATATTAAAAATATTTGACATTTAGATGACGGCAGAAGTGATTAACTCTTTTAACATTGAGTCGACACTATGACTGTGGTTTCGGAACTTGTTTGATTCTTTATTAGATCAGCATATTGCCCCATTTATACTTGTTGTTAGATCTCTTAAGCATAACATGTTTTTTTATGCTAGGAAAGTGTATGTCAAATTGGTTTGTGTATATGCCTGCATGTGTACACGCTTCGAAATGAGATTACAGTGATTTAGTCACAATTAATGACAACTCTTTAGACAAGCGTACGCCACGCCTGTGTGTATGTATTCTCGTTTGTTTTTGATTGAGGAGTAATCAACTACTGCAAGTCTACACTCATCCCAGTGAAATTACAGCGATTTAGCAACATCTGACTAATCACTTGATAAGCGTATGCCACGTATGTGTGTTTGTATGTGTGTGAGCGTTTGCTTAAGACTGAGAAATAATCTGTTACATGTAATTAACGGCACGTGTAACAGAATTTCACATGAAACTAAAATGATAACTGTCATTTCCTAAACGCACACGCCAGACCTATTTTTATACGTACTATCCTAAATGAAGTAATTACGAGTGGCATCCCGGTGAGGAGGGGGTAAGATACTGTGAAGACAGTAAATAAATTAAAGTTAACAAAATCAAATTAGAAACGGAAAAGTATTCTACTAGGGTAGATAGTTAAAATAAAAAATAAAAAGGATTCGTAAAAGAAATTGAAAATTATCTAATAAAGAAAGATGCAAACATAAATGTTTGTTAAAAGGTGCTACACTTACAACAGAAAGTAAGATAACAGATAATATAAGATAACAAGTAATCATGGATGAAATAATAAGATAATCAGAAAATAAATTAGGCGATATTGAATTACTCACCCTCCACCTCTGTAAGTTAATATGTGTCCAGTTTTCTTATTCTTTTACTTGAACAAGTTTGTGATTCTGATTCGTGTAATCTTCGTTTTCTACCATTACTTAGTGCTGTATTCCAAATAGGACCTAGAGATTTTTCTACAGCTGTTTCATTCATTATGTCATTTCTCGATTTAATTTCGATGGATTCTCTAATCAGTCTAGTCGATCTGCTACGGCTACAAATTGATATACGTCTGCACCCATCCCACTTAATTGTGTGTCCTGTCTCTACTGTATGGCGTGCAAGATCTGATCTATTAACATGGGCATACTTGCATGCGGTTTTATGTTCCCCTCTTCTAACCTTAATTGGGCGCATGGTTTCACCCACATACATCAGGTTACAGTCGTTACATGGAATTTCATATACTCCTGATGTGTCTAACGGTTCTATTGTTTTTTTTTGGTTGGGAAGTTTATTACCTAGGGTAAGGGTCTGTTTTAAAATAGTACGTATATTGTATTTTGATACTACCATTTTGATTTTACTACTTAGTTTAGAGTCAGGTATAACCATTACCCTCCGGTCATCTTTTGCTTTATTTGATTTTACGTACTTCCAGTCATGATTAAATTTACTTATAACGCTCATTATAGTTGCTTCAATTAACTTTAGAGGATACCCATTAGCACTGAATATTTCTCGTGTCTACCTTATTCAATCTCCCTATATTTTTTATCTATTCATCTTAAGCTTCTTAATGTCATCGATTTTCAGATACCGATGTTCATTCTATATGAACGATTTGAATCAAAATTAAGAAGGATACCTGAGTAAGTATCCTTCCTATGAACATCCCGTTCTAGTTTTGTACCTTTTATAATTAACTTGACATCCAGAAATGGTAATTCGCCACATGATTCAATTTCAATTGTAAATTTAAGCTCGCTCACCTGATTTGCTATGTTTAAGAAATTTATCATTTGATCCTCCCCGTGATTACAAATAACTAATATATCATCCAAATATCGTACATACAATTTAGGATTTAGCGGTGTTATATCCTGGAGGGTTTTCTCCATGTAATGCATGAAGATATTAGCTATTGGAACCGATAGTGTTTGCCCCATTGGAACACCTCTAATCTGCTTATAAAATGCATTCCTAAATTTAAAATAAGTGGAGGACATACATACGTACATCATCTCCATGACGTGTCTAATCGTCATTTTGCTTCCTTCCAATATTACTGGATGATCAACCAGGAAACGCTGAAAATAATCTAGTGTTTAAGGTAATGATATATTGGTGTACATGGACACCACATCTAAAATCACCAATCTATCGTTTTCATTTAGCTCACATCTATCGACAATCTCAACCAAATGGTATGAATTCATCAAAGTATGGTCTAAGAAGTACGAATATTTCCTTATTATATGGCATAGAAACTTAGACATTTTATATGTTGGGGAGTGTTGGACATTAACAATAATTCTCAAGGGGTTGCCTGATTCATGTATCTTTACTAAACCGTACACTCTAGGAGCGACTGTATCTCTTTGTATGAGAGCGTTACCATGCGCTTGATCTAATTCTCCATTAGCAATCATTTTATTGATCAATAATTTAACTTCTCCTTGTAACTTATCCGTAGGATCTTTATTAACTTTAGTGTATACCTCTATATTGTCTAGGCGTTCATACATTTTATCATTATAGTCAGATTGACTCATCAGAACCGTCGCTCCTCCTTTGTCTGCTTTCAAACATATCACATTGTTTGCTATTATAAAAAATGTTTCAAATTTAGAGGATGGCAGAAGTGATTTGCTCTATTTACATGGTGTCGACATTGTGACTGTGGTGTGGGCATTGGTGCGATTCTTTATTAAATCGGTATAATGCATGGAGTGTTCATTCATCTAGAAATGGTTTTTTGACGTTGTATTATTATTTCTTCAGGTACGTGCTTAATTTTTATGTATGTAAGGCTATCAATCGGCATTTAGATGACGTCAGAAGAGATTCGCTTTGTTTACATTGAGTCGACACTGTGAATGTGGTGACAGAATTGGTGCGATTCTTTATTAGTTCAGCATAATGCATGGAGTATTCACTCAGCTTAAAATGGTTTTGTGCCGTTTTATAATTATTACTTCAGGTACGTGCTTAATTTATTAGGTATGTCAGGCTGTCAATGAAGGTATGTTGCCGTCTCGTATTGTAATTAATATTGGGGCTTATTTTTCCAGATTTTGACAGGTATATTAATGATCTGAGAATTATGATGGTGAAATTTGACCATAATTTGCAATGATTTCTGTTAGTTAGTTTTTCAGATTATATATAAATATATGCATATATATACATTTTGTTTGTAATCAAATGCGAATTGTTAAAAATATTTGAAATTTAGATGACGGCAAAAGTGATTCACTCTGTTTACATTGAGTCGACACTGCGACTGTGGTGTGGGCATTGGTGCGATTCTTTATTAGTTCAGCATAATGTATGGAGTGTTCACTCAGCTTAAAATGGTTTTGTGCCGTTATATAATTATTTCTTCAGGTATGTATTTAATTTTTCAGATTATGTATAAATAGGCATATATTTGCATGTTGTTTATAACCAGGTGAGAATTATTAAATATGTTTTAATTTAGATGAGGACAGAAATGATTTATTCTCTTAATTTTGAGTCGACACTGTGACTGAGTTGTGCGAATTACTGAGATAGTTCATTGGTACGTTATGACGTTTGGAGGGATCACTCAGTATAAAATTATTTTCTCCCGTTATATAATTGTTTTTTCAGGTAGGTGCTTATTTTATTAGGTATGTGCGGCTATCAATGAAAGCCTTCTCCCGACATTTGTTGAAATGTAATATTAGGGACCCTTTTATCCAGATTTTCACAGGTACATGTGCGATCTGTGAATTTGGATGAAAGAATTTTACGACCTTAATTTGCAATGCTTCTGTTAGTTTATTTTCCAGATTATGTATAAACAGACATATATATATATATATATATATATATATATATATATATATATATATATATATATGTTGTTTACAACTAGCTGCAAATTATTAAATATATTGTAATTTAGATGATGGTAGAAGTGGTCCAGTCTGTTTGAATTGACTCGACAGTGACTGATGTGTGGAATTTGTGCGATCCTTTATAAATTCAGGACAATAGATGCATGGTCACTGCGCTTTAAATGGTTTTATGCCGTTCTATAATTGTTTCATCAGTTAGACGCTTACTTTATTAGGTTTTTAAGCATATAAACGAAGATCTGTTCCAGTCTCGTGATGAAATTTTATGTCAGGGACCTATTTTTCCAGATTTAGCAGATTTATGAATGATTTGGGCGTTTGAATGGAGAATTTTGACCATAATTTGCAATGCTTCTGTTAGTTTATTTTTCAGTTTATGTATAAATAGCATATATATGCACGTTGTTAATAACTAGCTGCGAATTATTAAATATTTTGAAATGTAGATGAGAGAAGAAATGATTAATTCGGTTAATATTGAGTCGACACTGTGACTGAGTTGTACGAATTGCTGAGATAATTTTCTCCTTCATTATGACGTTTAGTGGGATCACTCAGCAAAAATATTTTTTTTGTTCTGTTCTATCATTGTTTCCTTAGGCAGGCGCTTACTTTATTAGGTATGTCAGAATATAAATGAAGGCCTTTTCCAGTCCTTTGTTTAAGTTTAATATTAGGGACTCTTTTCTCCAGATTTTGACGGGCACATGAGTGATCTGAGAATTTGGATGGAGAATTTTGACCATAATTTGCAACGCTTCTGTTAGTTTATCTCTCAGATTATGTATAGATTGGCATATATATGCATGTTGTTTATAATTAGCTGCGAATTATTAAATATTTTGTAATTTAGATCCGGGCAGAAATGATTCATTCTGTTAATTTTGAGTCTAAACTGCGGCAGAGTTTTGCGAATTGCTGAGATCCTTCATTGATTCATTGTGACGGTTGGGGGATCACTCAGCATAAAATTGTTTTGTCCCGTTGTATAATTGTTTCATCAGTTAGGCCTTATTATTTTTAGGTATGTACAGCTATCAGTGGAGGCTTTTTTCAGTCTTTTGTTGAAATTTAATATTAGGGACCCTTTTTCTCCAGATTTTGACAGGTAAATGAGTGATCTGAAAATTTGGATGGAGAATTTTGACCTTAATTTGCAATGCCTCTGTTAGGTTATTTTTTAGTTTATGTATAAATATGCATATATTTACGCATTTTGTTTATAATTAACTTCGGATTATGAAATATTTTGTAATTAAGATGAGTGCAGAAGTGATTTACTTTATTAATTTTGAGTCGACACTGTGACTGAGTTGTGCGAATTGGAGAGATACTTTATTGATTCATTATGAGTGTTGGAGGGATCACTCAGCATAAAATGGTTTCGCTCCGTTGTATAATTGTTTCTTCAGCTAGACGCTTACTTTATTAGGTATGTAGGACTATCATTGAAGGTCTTTAGGTGTCTTGAGTTGAAATTTATTATTAGGGACCCATTTCTCCAGAATTTGACAGGTATATGAATAATCTGAGAATTTGGATGGAGAATTTTGACCATAACTTGCAATTCTTCCGTTAGTTTATACATGCATATATATATATATACATATATATATATATATATATATATATATATATATATATATATATATATATATATATATATATATATATATATACTCTCTTATATGTGTGTGTGTATGTTTTTGTAATAAAGTGCGAATTAATAAACATATTTCAATTTAGACGAGGCCAGAAGTGATTCACTTTGTTAATTTTGAGTCGACAATGTGACTAAGTTATGCGAATTGGTGAGATATTTTATTTATTCATTATGATGGGTGTAGGGATCACTCAGCAAAAAAGGATTTTGTTCCGTTGTATAATTATTTCTTCAGGTAGGCGCTTACTTTATTAGGTATGTAAGGCTATCAATGAAGGGCTTTTCCAGTCTTGTGTTAACATTTAATATTAGGGACCCATTTATCCAGAATTTGACAGGTATATGAATGATCTGAAAATTTGGATGGAGAATTTTGACCATAATTTGCAATGCTTCTGTTAGTTTATTTTTCAGATTACGTAAAAATATGCATATATTTATGCATATTTTTTATAATTAACTGCGTGATGAAATGTAATATTAGGGACCTATGTTTCCCGATTTTGACGGATATATGAATGATCTGAGAGTTTGGATGGATAATTTGGACCATAATTTGATGTCTTCTTTTAGTTTGTTTTTCAGTTTATGTATATATATATATATATATATATATATATATATATGTGTGTGTGTGTGTGTGTTGTTTTTAATTGCCTGTGAATTTTTAAATATTTTTTTATAATTTAGATGATGCAAAGAGCTTCACTCTGTTTACATTGTGTAGACACTGTGACTGTGGTGTGGGAATTGTTGCGATTCTTTATTAATTATGAATAATGGATGGTAGTGCACTCTACTTAAAATGGGTTTGTCCCGTAGTAATGCGAACACTTAGTTATTTGATTTTGTATAAGCGCATTATTTTTTTGAATGGTGAACTGTAACTTTTGATTTTGTGAAAGAACATAAATTTTATCTGTGCGTCGATCCTGATTCCGTCAGTTTAAACTGGGAGAGCTGATTTTCATTTCGTCAGTTTTCTGCATTCGTTAGTGCTCTTCCCATCAGTTTCGACTGTGGAAGCAGATTTTGGTAAGCGTTTCGTTTGACGTTTTTATGCATTTCATTTTGTTTATATATTTATTCTTTTGACATCCCCTAATGTTGTTAGAACTTCAGGTACAATTTTAGATATTGATGTTCCTGTTTGGGCCGGATATTGCAAGCTATACTTTATGCGCGTAGGCTCCGATTTCTCCTCGTTTCTAGATTATAACAGTCATGAAAAACTGCCAAAGGTCTTTGCTGAACTACCTTTAGAATTGCAGGAACGAATTTATCCAAAGCTTGAGGCCATTAGCAAACCACCTAATCCCATTTTGGGCTTCCAAAATGACGCAGAATCCTTGCTGGGTCCCACTGAAACTGAGCAGATAATAAATAAATATGCACAGTTAGACATGCCAAACCTTGGCCCCATTGAGATTTTGAGAGAATTTCGGAAACGTTGGTATAAAACCAATATAAAGCTAAAGTTGTTTTTATTAGCAATCTTCCCCTATCACTAAAATTTTTCGCCAGACAGCTCCCCAACTCTCTCTCTCAATAGATGGCTTATCAGAGAGTTGCGAGTTAGAATTTAGGATTTTGTAACCTAAGTTTAATTCGTCATCCTGCAGTTTTCCACGCAGGCTGATATGATCACCTCTTTAGAGAGGATAAAAGTTCTAGAAGGATTGGCCACAGGGAAATCCGAACTAAATCAGGTGAACGCACGGCTCATTTTTCCACCAGAATCACGAAATAACAGTAGGCGGCGATCTAGATCCCCCAATCTTTTAATAGATATGACCCCAAAGAAGTGGTGCTATAATCACCAGATATTTTTTATTCATGTCAACTCTGTCTCTGTTGTTCGGAAGAATCTCCAAATGAATGCAAATTTCTACAGTTGATGGGAAAGGCCACAGAAAACAGGCGCAGTTAAGCATCAGGATCAGGAAACGTATGGTGCAGAAATTAGAAGACCGTACTTACTGTGCATTAACGGCATCGACGGCGCCACAAGGAAGCAATCACTTACTATCTGTTATTTCTATTGACTCTTTTTTTCCACGCCGAATATACCACATAGTCAGCCAAACTGACAATGTTCCTCACAATGACCAACCCACTTGTTTGCATGACCTGGTCAAACAGCCCAACGAACTTCTGCATCTTCTTGATTTCAGAACTGGCGAAGAGTTCATCGTAGTCACAGATGCAGCAGTCCCAGTTCTCAAGGGTGATTTAATGGCCGCGTTTTACTCGCAACAGCTACAGGGAACCCAAAGCTACTTATGGCTGCCGGTATCGCACACTCAACATAGGTTTACGGCGTGAATTTACTCACAACTTCATCGTCGCCAAGGTCTCACACAGCATAATAGTCCTTGATTTCCTTTTTAAATTTCGGCTCATTGTTGATCTTGCCAATAAAAAGATCATCGACTCCTCCACCGGACACTTTCCTCCGAGCATCTGGAGTTACAGATTATTCAGCAGAGATATCAGCAGCTCTTTGAGATCACAATTCGCTTTTTTATCTCACCATTCAGAGCTACGAGTTTCCAACACGATGCATCATATCGTCTCAGAAGAACAATCTATTGCGCTCAAGAAGCGACCACTGGCCCCTGCTAAACTGAAAGCTGCCCAAGAGGAATTTTGAAGGCTATTGAATGAGGGAATCATCAGACCATCGGAAAGTTCATGGGCGTCACCATTTCACTTAGTCTCCAACTCAAACGGATCGTACAGAGCCTGCGGAGATTACCGCAAGTTAAATTCAGTGACAAAATCTGATGCATATTGTGGCAATAGCCAACTTTAAGACAAATAATGAACAAAGAGTCTTATCTAGGGCAGACATTATTTCAACAGAAATTCCTCGAAGAAGCGCCCTGTATAAAAATGAAGCAGTCAGCCCAATGATAAAAGCAGACTTCGAGCCGAAGTGAACATACATTAATTAATATTTGTAAATTTGTTTTATTAAATCTATGCTCGTCATGCGAGCAAAATTCTATATTTTATTAAGTAATAATAAAGCATATGTCGTACATTTAAAATGGCTACTGATAGGTTAGAAACGTTGATTCATGGACTGATTTCTGAAATAAATAATTTAACTGCAGAATTAGGCATAATTAAGTCTCGTCTGGACGATACGCTGATAATTAACACAGACGACATCCGAGTACATGATCAGTCCAATATAGGTGGACGCAACACATATCCCATTCTCATTATTAACATCTTACTTGAAAAACTCAACAGCAGCAATTTATTTTCAGTTATTGACCTCAGACAAGCATACCACCACATCAAGGTAGAGCCAGAAGATATTGAAAAAACTGTGGTCATCACTTCATTTGGCTTTTTCGAATATCTTTACATGCCTTTTGGACTTATGTGTGCTGCACAGACATTTCAAAGACTGTTAGTGAGTTGCAGAAAATTTTGGGAGTTATAAATTACTATTGCAAGTTCCTACCCGGCCTTTCAAAACAACTTTATCCCTTTTGTAGGCACCTGCGGAATCGAGAAAGACTTACCAAGAACTCCTTCATTACTTGGTCATCTGAAGACGAGAAACTACTTCGACTCGCCATCAACTCACTAGCAAATGCAACAATGCTAACGCATCCAGATTTTAAACAACCATTTCTACTCACCACATATGCTTCTGAGTTCGCTATTGGAGCCACGTTGGAACAAGAGATAGACTGAGTTCAGAAACCTATCAGTTTTTACTCACGTACTCTCCAACCAGTAGAAACGAGATACGACACGTTCGGTTGAGAACTCCTCGCCATCCACGACGAAGTGCGCCATTCTCTCAGCATCATTCGTAGCAGCAGATTTGTTAGTTAGCGCACTTCGAAATGCGACTTCAGCTATCGCCAAGTACCCTGCCAAAGTGGAAAGACAGCTGTCTCGTCTGAGCAAATGGCAATTCGACATCTTTCATGTCAAGGGCAAACAGAACTTTGTTGCAGACGCAATTTCTAGGCCAGACGTCTCGCTACAACCACCTTTGCCGTCACCATTCACAGTCAATTCCGTGACATTCAGTGAACCTTCCCTAACGCCATCTTTCCTGCGAACGGAACAGCGCGGTGGCACTCACATTCAAAGATCAGTAGTCTGTCACCCCACCAAGTTCGTATAACGTCTCTAGTAAGGCTTACTTATTGTTTACTTAACGGGTACGCAGCCCAACAAGTTAGTTATGCCAAACAGCCTTCAAAGAAATGCTTTCTACTTGATTCACTGAATTTCTCACTCAGGAAGCAAGGCGACTGTCCGACTTCTTACAGATCGTTTCTGGGATCATAGGCTCAGGCAGAACGCTAAACAATTGGTCTCCGAGTGTTCCATTTTCTACGAAAACAAGATTACCCTCGTTCAAAGCTGCAACATTTCCGAAAAACTTCTCGCCTAACCATCGTCCACACGAACATAGTTCATCTGACAATAGTTCAAGGTTTCAGCTACCTTCAAACTATGATTGATAGATTTATAGGATGGCCTGCGGCATTATCTATTTGCACCATTTCTGCCCACGAAGTAACTAACGGTTTTATCTCTGCATGGATAACCCATTATGGTGTTCCCAATGAAGTCATCACTGACAGAGGCACTTGCTTCTCATCGGATCGTTTCAAAACTACATAGCTGTTCATGGGATGCACCTTACGCCAGACGACTACCTACTATTTCCAATCTAACGGTATGGTAGAGAGAACGTATTTGGAACTCAAAGCTGCTTTAGCATCCTCGTCCATTAATGGCAACTGGGTCGATGCACTACCTTTAGTTCTGCTTGCGATGCGTTCCTGTACACGTGAATCCATTAAAGCGTCTGCGTCAAATGCCTTGTATGACATGGATCTACGCCTGCCTAGTCAGCCCCCACGTATACTACCCGCACAGGATCACCAAAAAAACGAACCTACCCGCCTCCGACTTCATTTTGTGTAAGGTCTGAACAGCAGCCGAGACATATACCTACTCCACTCTTCATTCACCCTCAACTCCACAGCTGCAAAGAGAGTTCTCGTTCGCAACGACACTGCTGTTGCAGCACTATTCAAAGTATCGCGGTCTTTACCCATATTTGCTCAGGCAGCCAAAATACTTCATTATTAGGCAAGGTGCGACACTTACATCGGTAAGCATAGACAGATTGAAACCTTTTATCGAACCGCCTGATCCTGGCGACATACAACATTCTACACACGTTTCAGGTTCTATCTACCTACAATCTCAACCTGGCGGGTACTTTGCCTTGCCTGTGATATTTTAACATTAATTTTTAGTTATTCTGCGTATTAAATTCTTAACTTTATGCGCACCACTTTTGCCCTATGTCACGCAATGTTACCTCTATGAATCCACATAATTCATTTTTCATCTCACACTCAATTGTCTCACGTGGTATAACCAGCTGTTCTTTGCTAACAATTGTGTAGCATTTTTGAACAGTTCTTTGGTATTATGCCATCTTTACGGCAATGTTCGTGTACACTTTTTTTCGTTACCCTTTGATTTTCATATATATTTTTTTGCATTGTAACGTATGGCTCCCACCTGAGCTCACACTTAGAGCTAACGCCTTGTGTAGCAACACTAAGTAGTTATCGGCTTCATATCATGGTACAAGCCACTTTCAATGCATATCTCAACTTCATCATTTGCACAGTGACCACTCTACGAATATCATGCCCACAACGTCGAGCACACACTAGTTTCTTTAGTCGTATTCAAACACTTTGACGGCGATCCAGCCTGCCCAGTTTTCAACTTCAGTGACAATCTACCTTGAAATCCTCATGCTGCGGTTCTCAAACCTCACACTGCTCTATTTTTCCTCACGCGGTATGACCGGACACTACAGCTAACAATTGTGTAGCAATTCCTAATGGTTCTTTGACATCATATCAGTGTTGAAGTAACCAATAAGCATACTTCAGCCAAGCATTTGCGGTATATTTTTTATAGCTATGGGCAGAATAATAACCAGTTACTTACCTGGGTTCAAACTCTGCCCTAAATTTCGTATCAAACCTCGCCGAGAGGAATGTTTATCATTTTTTTAAAGAGGAAAGTTATGTAACGGCTGAAGAACAATTCGCCGACATAATGCTTAAATGAAATTCAAATTTAATTTACGCGGCACCAATTAAAACATACGAAATTTGTTGTTAATCAATAGAATGCGCGCTTTAGTTCTCACGTTATATAAGCACGGTGCCTTTACCATGCTAGTCAGTAGTCACGTTTGATTTCTGCTGCGAACAAGGTGTATCTGCTGTCTCCTGTCATACTGACTTTTCAACTACGCTGACTTCTAGACCTGTTTCACAAGCAAAGTCACTTAGTCACTTCAATCTTCTAGCTGCATATCTAGTGAGACGGAACAGCATCTATTTATTAGATCTCCACGTGTGCTAGTCACCCTGGTTTGTCGCAGATATTCAACGAGACAAAACTCAGTCTTCATACAGTCTCTCGCCGTTGATGTCAACGCCACAACAGAAGGAGCACCGGCCAGAAACCCAGAGCTGGTCTCAAGTGTCTTGGAGTACTTCTAGATGCTGCTAGACTATCTAACTTTCTCGGCATTTGCCGGAGAACTCATTTCCGGCCCAAATAAGGACAACTCAAAGTACTATTTGACTGCAGATATATGTATAATTAAGTCTCATCTTGATGATACATTGATAATATATAACGATGGAATCCGCGTAAATGTCCCAAATAATATAGATAGACACAACTATTTCTTCCATTTGTAAATTGTTCGAATAAAAAGCAATTGGCTTTTGAATTCCTTTGACGTCTTGTTCCAAGACAATGCAGATTGCAAATACCAAAGCAACGATTCAAAGTAGAAAAGTTCGTCAGAATTATGAATGCGTTAGCATAGTTGCATCTTCTAACGAGTTGACGGCACAAGGAAGAAATTATTTATCATCCGTCGACTAGAAAATGACAGATTTACGGCTTAGTCCTTTACGATTCTTCGGGTGCCTGCATAACAGCATAGTTGTTTTGATAGGCGAGGAATAGAGTTTGGATTTTATTTTAGAACTTTTATGATTTTCTTTAAATCTTTCAAATTCTTTGATGACGGAATTGGCCTTTGAAATCGAATTCTACTTTCCAAATGGTGAAAACTATGCCATTGGAAATCAAATGATGTAGGTGCAATTTACATTATTTCACAATTGATTTGTACTCCGTGATTTGTTATGTTTATTAAAATATTTCTAAGATGCTCGGCATGAATGATCGGGTCATGACTAAAGATCATTATTTTATCAATTTATGACCTTCAGTAGCCCATTGATCTCTTTGATGTCAGAGTAACGCATTCGGTGTCAAAATGTACGCAAAGATATTGGAATAAACATAAAAGAGTGATGTCATCAGTCTGCTCTTTATCTTCTGGTACTACGAGAATATGGTATTAAGTTTGCCTAATGTCAATATCTGTGAAATAATTACTACAACTCAGTTACTGTTACAATTATTTTGAATTAAGAATTGGGTATGAATCTGCTTTAATCACAGAATATTGCTTGCTATAATACCCGCAGGTTTGGTATAATATTGTAGGAGGTTTTGTGGTTATTGTGCTTATGAATAGTCCCCGACCTTTTTCCGATGGGTGATGTGAGAAGGCTAAGTCGAATCATCATACATTTATTGAAAACAATGTTGCAAAGCAAATTAAAATTCACTGTTAATCCAAGTAGACCTTGCTCTAGACGGCAACAAAATAATATATTGTCAACAAAAATTACTGTCTCGTGTAAAAGTAGTCACAATAAACACAATAAATAAATCCAGAATGTATTGGCTGAATTGTTAATAATTTTATGTGAATGATTGAAAACGAAAAGAAAATATAAATCCAGAATGCCTTAGCAGAGTTTTTGATACACATAAAATACATAAATCCTGGTTTTGATCGTTATATAACATAAATCCAATGCATGTTACCGGCGTATTGCGCGCGGGTGTGTTTTAGTATTAAACAAACCTGTAAACGCCCCAGCTTCAAGTAAATGCCGTACGACGTTACAAACTCGGTTAAAGTGCCATAGACAGAGTTATTGTACTGATAGGGGGCCCTTAACAGGGCCGGTCGTGCGTTCTCCGGCAAATGCCGAGAAAGATCATTCAGTGTGAAGATGTCCTAGAGCCTTGGGTTGACTCGGGCTGTGGTTTCTTCTGTTGTTGCGTTGTAATCTCGATGTGGAAACTTCGCTGAAGTTCTGCATTAATTGGCTCGTCTCGCTGGTTGTACAGCAACACGATAGGTGTCACTGATGTTGCCTATTGTTGGTGAAGACAATCCAATAACTAACGTAGGTGATGACGGCCGACAGCACGCACACGTAACGCAAAGCAGAAGGCAAATGCGACAACTGAACTGCATGGTAAATTTGCCGTGCTTAAATAGCCATGCCATAGTAAATATGTCTACTTGCACACTATTGGTTAACGGCAAGTTTCGCTTTTTTCTCATTGGTGCAACGTAAATAAAATTGAATTTAATTTACGCAATATGTCGGCAATTAATTTGTGTCGTTACAACACTTTCCTCTCTGAAAAAAAGGAAAAAATTCCTCTCTGCGAGGCTAGATAAGAAATGCATGACAGAGTTCGAACCAAGTTAAGCAAAAAAATAATGTACCATAAATGCTGGGCTTAAGTATGCTTGTTGGTTGCTTCAACAATGATATGATGCCAAGTAACCACTAGGAAATGCTACACAAATTGTTAGCTCTAGTGGTCGGTCATACCGCGTGAGGCAAAATAGAGCAGTGTAAGATTTGGGAGCCGCAGCGTGAAGATTTCGAGGTAAATCGCCTCTGAAGTTGCCAGGTTTAAGTTAAAACCTAGGCAGGCTGGATCGTCGTCAATGCGTTTGTATACGACCAAAGGAGCTAGAGTGAGTGCTCGACGTTGTGGTCATGATATTTGTAGAGTGGTCTTTGTGCAATTGATGAAGTTGAGATATGCATTGAAAGTGGCCTGTACCATGATATGAAGCTGATAACTACTTAGTGTTGCTACACGAAAGCGTTAGCATTAAGTAGCTGGTTGTGGCAATAGCAACCTTTAAGACAAATACTGAGCAAAAGGTCTTATCTAGGGCAGACATTATTTCAACAGAAATTCCTCGCAGAAGCGCCCGGATAAGAAGTAAGCAGGCAGCACAATGAGAAAAGCAGACTTTGAGCTGATGTGAACATATATTAATTAATGTCTAAATTTGTTTTATTAAATAGATTCTTGTTGTGCGTGCAAAATTCTATATATAATTGAGTAAAAATAAAGCATTTATGGCACAATTAAAATGTCTTCTGATGGGGTCGAAACGTTGATTCAGGCACTGGCGTCTCAAATGAAGAATTTAACGGACGAGTTAGGCATAATTAAGGCTCGTCTAGACGATACGCTAATAATAAACACTGACGACATACAAATTCGTGGAACATCAAACATAGGTGGACACAACAATGGCGACCGCGCCGAAGAGGAATCAGGAGTTAATATGCCAGCGTTTTCAGCCGAATCGACGAGTTATTTCAGACCGTCATCAGAGTTTAAGCCGATGTTGGCACCACTAGATGTGGAAAGGCCACAGTTGTGGTTCGAAAAATTTGAAGCATCAGTGCGAGCCCAAGAATTTACATTGGAAGCACCTATTGTGCGTGTAGCTGTACAGGAATTAGTGGACCGGACAGTAGCTGTCCAATTGGAATTGCCAGTTGACCTCACATATGAAGAATACAAAAGACGCGTGTTGGATCATTTCCGGGCCAGGCCTCAAGAAGTGTTCTCAGAATTATACAGCCTGACACCATTAAAGGGTGAGATGCCCATGGATACCATGGCACGTATCAAGCGGTGGTTCTCGAAGCTTACCGAGTCTTTACCAGGCTTGCAACCACATGAGGCCATCATGTTCATGCTGCTGGATCCTACTAGATACGGAGAAATATCCAGCAGCCCAGGAGGCCTTGAAGAGAGACTTCAGGCTCTTCAAAGCTCGGCCATAATGACAAATAAGATGGCAGCTGCATCTCCACGCATGGGTACAGTTACAACATCTGACAGGAGCGACATACCGTATTGGAATTCTTCGCGTCATAATAAGCAGTTCCGCGACAGAAGGCAACAGCCAGTGGCCTGGAAGCAAAGTCAGTATATAAGGACTCCGGCTCCGACGAATACGGCGTATAAGCGGCAACAAAACCCATGTACTGCCCCTCGAGAACGACCAGTGCAGTGGGGTAACAGGGTGAACAATCTCACAAATAATGGAGGGAGAGAACAAGGCACAAAAATTAATCCTTTGGTGGCTCCGACGGGTAGATCGAAGGAAGACCAGCAGAACAAACCAAAAAGTGGTCCGAACCAGATGGCTTGTGAAGAAAAGGAAGTGTGGGAAACACTGCCAAATGTAAGAATTTTCATTAAAGTTAAATTTTTAGAACTCTTCAACGGACAGCCAGTAATAATGCAATTGGATACTGGAGCGGATGTGTCGGTACTACCATTGACTTGGCCATTGAACAATATAAAACCTACGAAAGCAAGTTTATGTCAGGCATCGGGCGCATCGATGGTGGCTGTGGGCGAGTGGGACACAAAGTTGTTAATAAATGAAAAGGTCTATCATATGTCTTTTGTTGTTTCGAATACGCAGACGCCCTTATTGGGACTTGATTTCATTAGAAAATGGGTTAAGACGATAGACTGTCAAAATAAACGGGTATACCTATCGCGGCCTGAAGGAATAAGATCAATAAAGTCTATAGGTAACCATAAGATTCAAGAGGAGACCAGTTGTCTGCCTGAGTGGTGGAAGAATCTTCAAAACCAATATAACAGTATATTCCAACTGCCTGATTGTAGCGAGCGTCCAGGGCCGACGGTCGACCAGTTTAAGTTATGGTTAGAACTAAATGATGGTTACGAACCACCAAAAGTATATGGTGCCCCTCCCAAGAAATTAGAAGCAGCGACTCGAGCAACCCAAGAAATGATAGAAGCCGGCGTTCTTGAACCGTCATCATCTGTTTTTCGTGCTCCAATGGTTTATGTTACGAAAAAGGATGGTTCGCTCCGACCGGCGGCTGATTTTAGGCAATTGAACTCAGTAACCAAACCGGACCCGTATCCCATGCCGGCTCTGCGTGATCTGTTCTTACAGCTAGCGGGAGGCAAATGGTTTGCCGTGCTTGATCTTAAACAGGGATTTTGGCAAATAGGCGTGCGGTCCGAAGACCGATGGAAGTTAGCGGTACAAGTACCCCAAGGTCATTTCCAATTCACCCGGGTACCATTTGGCCTTAAAAACGCACCGAAAGTGTTCCAAAGGATGATGGACTCGTTCGTGTCTGACTTAACTTGTACAACAGCTTACGTAGACGATGTTATTATATGGGCCACTACTGAACACGAATTACGTGTGAGGCTGCAGAAGATGTTGGCCAAAGCAGTAGAATGGCGATTACATTTTAATCCAGAAAAGGTACAGATAGGTCAAGAAGTGCGGTTCTTGGGACACTTAGTCTCAGCGGACGGATGCATGCCGTTAGATTCTAATGTACAACCGATCAAGGATTATCCGGTGCCTACTACTAGAAAACAATTGCGCCGGTTTATTGGTATGGTGAATTTCTATAGACCATACCTCGCAGGGATGGCGGTTACACAACAGCCCTTATCTCAGTTAACTAGTGCCAAGATACCATTTCGTTGGACGGAGGAGGCTCAACAAGCGTTTGTACTATGCAAGCAGAAATTAATAGAGGCAACTATTTTGACTTTCCCGGTAGGTAATATGTCAATTGTTACAGACGCGTCAGATATTGGGATAGGAGCGGTGTTACAAGCTGACGGACGTCCTGCGCAATATATAAGTCGCACACTCACTAAGGCGGAACAGAACTATACCGTCACAGAAAAGGAATTACTTGCCGTACAATGGGCGCTACGGAAGTTTAGATATTTTGTCATCGGGGGACACGTGGACGTCTTTACCGACCACAAAGCGCTAGTGCATTGGAGATCACTAGGTATTGAGAAGAAACGAGTACATCGAGCCATTGAAGAACTAGAAGAGTACGATATATCAATTCATCATAGAGCAGGAATCGAGAATGCGGCGGCCGATGCGCTCAGCAGAATTTCCGCTGTGCGGGTTTCGCCGCTTATAAAGGTCTCTGAAGAACAGGGAAGAGATGCTACATGTCAGGAAATAGTCAATCAGTTAAAAAACGGCACAGTGGTGTTGGCACCATATAAAACGTTGAGTCTACAGAACGGCCTGTTGGTGCGGAAAGAAGGACAAACAGTGCAATGGTTTGTGCCAGAATCTATAAGAACAGAATTAATGGCCTTTTGGCATGAAACGTTGGGACATCCCGGCGCTGGGCGGCTCATTGAGACATTGCAGTCACGATTGTATTGGCCTGGTATGTCCAAAGAAATTCGTAGCTATTGTCAACAGTGCACTACATGCCAACGTTGTAAACCACAAAAACGAGAAAAGGTCACTCCGATTGCTTTCAATGCTACTGCACGGAACGAGTTTCTGCATATCGACCTGGTAGGTCCACTGCCAGTAGCTCGCGGTGGCGTGTCCTATGTGTTTTCCATGGTCGATAAGTTTACCCGATGGGTCGAGTTTGTACCACTGAAGAAGATCACAACAGAAAAGATTATAACGTGCTTAGAAGAGCGATGGCTCAGTCGATTCGGTACCCCACAAGTTATTGTCACCGATCAAGGCGCACAGTTTGAGTCGAAAGAATTTAATCAGTGGTGCAAAGACCTTGACATAAAGCATTCCCGCACAGCCACTTATCACCCGCAAACCAATGCAACAGCTGAGCGCGCACATAGGACGATGAAAGAGGTACTGCGATGTTGGTGCCACGAGAGCCCGGGAACGTGGAGAGACAAATTACATTTGGTTGAGCGGGCCATGCGCTTTACAGTCTCAACAGCGACAGGATTCGCTCCAACGACCATGGTCTATGGAGGACACATAAGACTGCCAGGTGAACCTGTAATCCAAGGGTCCCATGAGCGCTGCACCATAGCGGATATTCAGGAACGACTAAAACAGTTAACTGAATATGTAGGCGCCACACAGCGACAAAGCTATGCAAGGCAACCGACACGCACTCGCCTAAAGGTCGGCGATTATGTCATGGTAGCGAGGGTCGAGCCCATGGCACTGCAGGCTGTCAATGATGGGCCGTATCGCGTGGAGAGGGTGGACGCCGAGCACAATACTGTTTTTGTTAGCCTGCCCGATGGACCACGAGCTGTTGCACTGGATCGTTTAAGCAGAGTGCGAAAGCCGATTCCTGAGGGGGGGAAGATGTGGCAATAGCCACCTTTAAGACAAATAATGAGCAAAAGGTCTTATCTAGGGCAGACATTATTTCAACAGAAATTCCTCGCAGAAGCGCCCGGATAAGAAGTAAGCAGGCAGCACAATGAGAAAAGCAGACGTTGAGCTGATGTGAACATATATTAATTAATGTGTAAATTTGTTTTATTAAATAGATTCTTGTTGTGCGTGCAAAATTCTATATATAATTGAGTAAAAATAAAGCATTTATGGCACAATTAAATATGTCTTCTGATGGGGTCGAAACGTTGATTCAGGCACTGGCGTCTCAAATGAAGAATTTAACGGACGAGTTAGGCATAATTAAGGCTCGTCTAGACGATACGTTAATAATAAACACTGACGACATACAAATTCGTGGAACATCAAACATAGGTGGACACAACACTGGTCATACCAAAATGGGCAGTGTGATGTCATGTGTGAGAAATACATTATAATGTGAAAATATATATATTAAAATTAAAGGTAATTGCATAAAAATATGTACACGAACATTGCCTCAGAGATGGCATAATACCAAGTAACTGTTAAAAAATGCTACACAATTGTTAGCTAAGAACAGCTGGTTATGCCACGTGAGATAAATGCGAAAAATAACGTAAGGTTAAAAAAATTTTGATACGTAATGTTAATGTTAAAAAAATATCAATTACGCGTTATACAAAGCAGGCTATTGAGATTGTGGGCAGACGGAGCCTGAGACGTGTGTAGAAGGTTGAACGCTCTCAGGATCAGGCGGTTCGATAAACGGTTTCAACCTGTCTATGCTTACTGATGTCGGTGTAGCGCCTTGCATAATAATGAAGTATTTGGGTTGTCTGAGCAAAATCGGGTAAGGACCGCGATACTTTGGTTGTAGTGGTGCAACAGCATTGTCGTTGCGAACGAGTACTCTCTTGCAGCTGTGGAGCTGTGGGTGAACGAAGACTGGACGAGGCGTATGTCTCGGCTGCTGTTCAGACATGTTACCGAAATGAAGTCGAAGGCGGGTAGCTTCGTCTTGTGGGTCATCTTGTGCCGGTAGTAGACGTGGGAGCTGACTAGGCAGGCGTAGATCCATGCCATACAAGAGTTGTGACGCAGACGTTTTAATGGATTCACGAGTACGGGAACGCATGGCAAGCAGAACTAAAGGTAGTGCATCGACCCAGTTGCCATTAATGGACGAGGATGCTAAAGCAGCTTTGAGTTCCCTATGCATTCTCTCTACCATACCGTTAGCTTGGGGATGGTAGGCAGTCGTCTGGCGTAAGGTGCATCCCATGTACCGCAAGGTGGTTTTGAAACGATCAGATGAGAAGCAAGTGCCTCTGTCCGTGATGACCTCATTGGGAACACCATAATTGGATATCCATGCAGAGATAAAACCGTTAGTTACTTCGTCTGCAGAAATGGTGCCAAGAGGTAATGCCGCAGGCCACCGTGTAAATCTATCGATCATAGTTAGAAGGTAGCTGAAACCTTGAACCTTTGTCAGATGAACTATGTCGATGTGGACGATGGCTAGGCGAGAAGTAGTTCGAAAATGTTGCAACTTAGAACGAGTGTGTCGTGTGATCTTGTTTTTCTGACAAATAGCACACTCTGAGACCCATCGTTTAACATTCTGCCTAAGTCTGTGACCCCAGAAACGATCTGTGAGAAGTCGGACAGTCGCTTGGCTTCCTGGGTGAGAAATTGAGTGAATTGAATCGAAAACTTTTCTCTGAAGGCTGGTCGGCAGAACTGGCTTGTTGGGCTGCGTACCCGTGAAGTAAACAATTGGTAAGCCTTCCCAGAGACGGCATATGAACTTGGTTGGGTGACGGGCTATTGATCTTTGAATGTGAATGTCACCGCGTTGTTCCGTTCGCAGGAGGGTTGGCGTTAGTGCAGGTTCACTGAGTGTCACGGAGTTGACAGTGAATGGCGACGGCGAAGGTGGTTGTAGAGAGACGTCTGGCCTGGAAAGGGCATCTGCAATGAAGTTCTGTTTGCCCTTGACGTGAAAGATGTCAAATTGCCATTCGCTTAGATGTGAAAGCTGTCTTTCCACTCTGGCAGGGTACTTGGCGATAGATGAAGTTGCGTTTCGAAGTGCGCTAACTAATGGTGCATGATCTGTGAAAACAACAAATCTGCTACTGCCAATGATGCTGATAGAATGGCGCACTGCGTCGTGGATGGCGAGAAGTTCTCGGCCGAAAGTGTCGTACCTCGTTTCTACTGGTTGGAGAGTACGCGAGTAGAAACTGATAGGCTTCCGAACTCCGTCGATCTCTTGTTCCAACGTGGCTCCAATAGCGAATTCAGAAGCATCTGTCGTGAGTAGAAATGGCTTTTTTAATATCTGGATTTGTTAGCATTGTGGCATTTGCTAACGAGTTGATGGCTAGTCGAAGTAATTCCTCATCTTCGGATCACCAAGCAATGATGGGATTCTTGCTAAGTCCTTTTCGATTCTGTAGGTGCCTGCACAAAGGATAAAGTTGTCTTGAAAGGCCCGGAAGGAACTTGCGATAGTAGTTTAGTACTCCTAGGATTTTCTGCAACTCGCAAACAATCCTCGGTGACTTGATATTCTTGATTGAAATCGTCTTTGATGGCAAAGGTTGAATACATAGGGGCGTGATACGATGCCCTAAGAAGTCCACGGATGTAGTTGCAATCTGCGTCTTGTCACAGTTGATCTTGAGTCCGTGGTTGGATAAGCGTGAGAGGACATTTCGTAGATGCTTCGCATGAGATTCTAAATCTGGACTGAATACCATAATGTCATCGAGATATGACATACAATAAGCAGAGTCGTCGCGAAGTATGTTGTCCATGAATCTTTGAAATGTCTGTGTAGCACACTTAAGTCCAAAAGGCATGTAAAGATATTCGAAAAGGCCAAATGGAGTGATGACTGCAGTCTTTTCGATATCCTCTGGTGCTACCGGGATGTGATGGTACGCTTGTCTGAGGTCAATCACTGAGAAGAAATTGCTGCCGTTGAGTTTTTCAAGTAAGGTGTTAATATTTGGAATAGGATATGCATCAGATTTTGTCACTGAATTTAGCTTACGGTAGTCTCCGCAGGCTCTGTACGATCCGTTTGCTTTGGAGACTAAGTGCAGTGGTGACGCCCATGAACTTTTCGATGGTCTGATGATTCCCTCTTCCAAAAGCCTTGAGAATTCCTCTTGGGCAGCTTTCAGCTTAGCAGGGGCCAGTGGTCGCTTCTTGAGTGCAATAGGTTGTCCTTCTGTGACGATATGATGCATCGTGTTGGAGACTCGTAGCTCTGACTTGTTAAGATCGAAAAGCGATTTGTATTTTCGAAGAGCTGCTGATATCTCTGCTGAATGATGCACTGGGGTTGGCTGAATGACCTGTAACTCCAAACGCTCGGAGGCAAGTGTCCAAAAATGTTGTTCGAGTCTGGTGGAGGGGTCGATGATCTTTTGATTGGCAAGATCAACAATGAGCCGAAATTTCAGAAGGAAATCAAGGCCTATTATATTATGTGAGACCTTGGCAATGATGAAATTGTGAGAAAATTCACGTCGTAGACCTATGTTGAGTGTGCGGTACCGGCAGCCATAAGTTGGTATGGGCTCGCCTGTAGCTGTTGCGAGAAGAACGCCTAGCGACATCTCGGCCATTGAATCACCCTTGAGAACTGAGACTGCTGCACCTGTGTCTACGATGAATTCTTCGCCAGTTTTGAAATCAAGAAGGTGCAGAAGCTCGTTGGGCTGTTTGGCCGGGTCATGCAAACAAGTAGGCTGGTGATTGCGACCGGCGTTGTCCGTTTGGCTCTCTATGTGAAAAATTCGGCGTGGACGAAAAGAGTCGACAGGGATGTCGGATTGTAGTTGGTTTCTTCCCTGGGGCGCCGTTGATGCGCAGAAAGTACGGTCTTTTACTTCCTGCGCCAGACGTTTCTCGATCCTGATGCACCCTTGCGCCTGTGGTCTGTTGTCCTTTCCGTCAACTGTGGAAATTGGCACTCATTCGGAAATTCCTGGGAACGACAAAGAGAGACTTGGCATTAATAAAAAACTTCTGGTGGTTATAACACCAGTTCTTTGGGGCATATTTGTTAAAGGAATACGGGGATCTCGATGGCCGCCTACCATTATAATTTGTTTTAGTAATAAATTTGGGTCGAGCATTCACTTGATTTAGCTCGGATTTCGTAATGGCCAATCCTTCTAGAACTTTAGCCATGTTCGCCACTGTCCTCTCTAAAGAGGAGAGCCTATCATCTTGCGGGGGTGAACAAAAGGATGACGGATTCACTTTGGGTTCCAAAACCCTATATTCTAACTCACATCTCTCAGATAAGTCATCTATAGAGAGAGTGTTGGGAAGCTGTCTGGCAAAGAGTTTTAATGTTTGTGGAAGATTGTTAATAAAAACAACCTTAGCCTCATGGTCAGAAATGTTGGTTTTATACCAACGTTTCCGTAATTCCCTCAAAATTTCGATGGGGCCAAGGTTTGGCATGTCTAACTGCGCATATTTATTTATTATCTGCTCAGTTTCTGTGGGCCCAAGCAAGGATTCTACTTCGTTTTGTAGGCCCAAAATGGGATTAGGTAGCTTCCTAATGGCCTCAAGCTTAGGATAAATCCGTCGCTGCAATTCAGAAGGTAGTTTAGCAAAAACCTTCGACAGTTTTTGATGACTGTCATAATCAGGAAACGGGGAGAAAGCGGAGTCTACGCGCATAAAGAATAGTTCACTATCTCCATCCCAAACAGGAACATCAATATCTAAAATTGGACCTGACATTTTAACAATCTTACGGGATCTTAAAAGCATAAATTTATAAGCAAGATGAAAATGTATAAATATACTTTGAACAAAACCATTACCCACTAACAGCTTCCGCAGTTGAGTCTTCCGCAGTTGAATAAGCGCAAAACACAGACGAATTAGTTCCTTCACAAAACGTGTCACAGTAACTGCTTCCAAAAATTGAAATTTTCCGCAATTGAGCCTGTCGAGTACGCACGGTGCAGTTTTGTACGTATGAAAGTTGAACAGAGCATATACCCAAAAACATTCACCAGAAATACTTTTTGAAATTTTGTTGCGGTGTGTACAATTCGATTAATTCAATGCCGCGTTTTGCGTACGCGGGTAATAGTTGTACACGGGCAGTTACACAAAGATCCGATTCTTCACACTTTCCGATTTTGTTTTGTCTTTGATCGGGTTGAATTCTTCTTTTTTCAACTGGAAATGCGGTTCTATCACATCTTTGTTTACTGGCGACGTTTCGGTGCCTACTTTCCAGCACCATCCTCAGGCAACACAGTACAAACTTTACAATAGCAGATTTAAGCAAATGTGGTAACCTCGTTCCAAAACCATTCTATTTATATATAATTGACTCAACACTATTTTTAATCATAGAATTTGTCTCAGTAACTAAACTCAATATATAACTATTTATAATTAGCAGACCAATCATTACCTCACCTATCTCAAATTCCCGGTATACGTAATCTCATCTCGTATGCAGAATATTGTAAGGGAGAGAGACAGTATCGAACCTTTTGTTATTTGTTATAACTGTATTGCTACTATGTCACGGTAATCAAAATTCAAAAATGATAAAAAACTAAAACCTTGAATGTCATATATTGTATTTTATTTAAAGCCGGGAACTCTAATGTATACAATGGTGTATGAGGTATTGCGCACATAGCAACAAATTAGTTCAAATATGGAGCAGCAAGTTTCGTAGATGGATGGAGAGTGAATGTCATAGCGACGCTTAGGTGAAAGATTAAAGAGAGAAAGAGAGAGATAGTATGGACAACTAACGTTTTTCAAAAAACTAATCGTAAGCACAATGCGAAGTTAATCAACTCATAGAAATAATTGCATAAGACTATTTGCTCATATGACTAAAATAATTCATTATATCTATATACATATATATCTAAATATAATATCGTAACACCTTTATATATATATATATATATATATATATATATTTGAAGAAGGACCATTGTTAATTGTTAAACATGAATATTTTCTATTCTTACTATATATTTATTACGTTAGTCACACCTTATATCAATATATAAAATACATGTCAATATGTATAAAAACATATATATGGATATAAGCAACAGTATGAGTCCAACCTCCCTAATCATATATATATATATATATATATATATATTTATGATGTCCATGCCGTTTTAATTAACACAGTATTCTTATAATTAGGAAAACAACACAAATAACAAAGTGGATAAAGGCCATTTATTTCGTGAATACTAAACATCTCTTATACAATCATACATATTTATACATTTTGGGTTGTCAATTGGTTATGTTATAACATAACCAATTGACAACCCAAAATGTATAAATATGTATGATTGTATAAGAGATGTTTAGTATTCACGAAATAAATGGCCTTTATCCACTTTGTTATTTGTGTTGTTTTCCTAATTATAAGAATATATATATATATATATATATATATATATATATATATATATTACATTAGTAATAAATATTTATTAGGTTATGCACACCTTATATTAATATATAAAATACATATCAATATGTATAAAAACATATATATATATATATATATATATATATATATATATATATATATATATATATATATATATATATATACGTTTCAATATTTCTAATAAATTCTTATTTTTCTCTTTTCTTGCTGTTTTTTTTACCAATTAATCAAATTGTATATTTATTTATTCACACCTTATATAAATATATAAAATACATATAAATATGTATAAAAACATATATATAAATATAAGCAACAGTGTGAGTTAAATGTCTTGTATATATAATTATATATATATATATTTATTTATTTTTATTTATTTTTTTAATTATTATTTTTTTTAAACCTTCTTAAATAAATATTTAATTTTAATGGTAATGTATAAAATGATTAATGCCCGTTTATATATATATATATATATATATATATATATATAATAAACCTATATATCTACCGATAGGCCTGTAGAGGTTAAATTAATTATCGGACAGAAATTAACCTCTCATATAAAAATAAATCAATTTTTATTTTTGGACATTTGATGTTATCGCTGGTTTCGTAAAACAATATTGTAATTTTTGAAAAATATTGTAAAATTTTTTGGAAGTTCTTTTGTTCATATTGTCGAAGTTTTGGACTTGTCTTGTGGAAGAAAATGAGAGAGTTTTGATCTGAGTTTCTGAATTGCATAAGCGGGACACTGCGTGGTTCCATTACTTTGTGAATAAAAATTTGTAATCTTCTCGTCATTTTGTTGTTTTTAATTATCAGCGAAAAGAACCACAAATTTGCTTTGGGTATTTAAGTTAATACTTGTTTTAAGGTCTCAATCATTCCAGTTCAGTAATTTGTGGACATCAGCGTATCCGGGTAAGCTTACTAATTAATATAATATATAAATTACAAGTAATTTAATAATATCATGTCTGGTTTATTAAATACTGAGGATACAGAGCAGTTGGCTAGCGGACTTAAGGATTGTAGCTTAAGAGATAGTTCAGAGGAACTTAAGTGTTCCAAGATAGATGATCATTCCGCATATATGGATTTTCCGGGCCTGGCATCCAAGAGACCCCCTTATGGTAGTGACCTAAGGGCCTCTACAAAAAATGGCGACCGCGCCAGGATCCTTTATGCGGGAAGATATGATGTAGATGATCGTTATTGCCACAATTCTATGGATAGCAATGTCAAGCTTAATATGTACAGACCAGACAACCATTCTGAATGGGTCGAAGAAGCAAAATTTTATTTTAAACTAAAACGGATGACCGACCCTATAGAAAGGTTTGCCTCGGCCTGGTGGTGCTTACCTGAGCCATTAAAAAAGAATCTGTTTAGACTCAGGAAATTTGTTACTGAGAACGAACCAGAAAATGCATTTGAGCTTCTAGTAGAAGAACTCCATGGACGATATCAACCCGAGAGGATTGAACGGATGACTGACTTATTACGTCAGGAAAAGATGGGAAATCTACTTCCATCTGAATTTTATGACAGACTAATTTCAAAATCCATCGGGCTTGATATATCTGAGGAAGTTATAAATAGTATATTTGTAGCAGAATTGCCTGCTAGACTAAGAGCCACCTTGGATGTATATGATACATTGGAACTAGAGTGGCCCAAGAAGCTCAAAGGGTTGGACAAAGTGTATCGTCAGATGGAACCTAAGGTGTATGCAGTAACCGCAGATTCACGCCTGGAGCAGCAACTCAGACATCTCTCAGAGAGACTCCTGACCATAGAGAATGAATTAAGTACCCTCCGCAGGGATGTGGGTTGGATAAAAAGCAATAAGGAAACTTCCAACAGAAGTAGGGTAAATTCTCGGAGTCAACGTTCAAATTCCAAGCATTGGAGAGGCGAATCGCGTGAGAGTGTACAAGGACCACGCGAGTGGTGCATATCGCATCGCAAATACGCCGAGTTTGGAAAATGTCAGGAGGGGGGATGCACGTTTCCAAAGTTGGGTGGTCCCCGATGGAAAGGAAGTAGTCTTCCTGTAGCCTGGTCGAAGCTGCCGGAAAACTAATGAAGCCCCCGCTAATAGGAGCCGTAGGGGGGTTGCGCATGCAAGGCTCCAAGGTATGCATATTCGTGGCATACTAAAATCATCGAAGTTAGGTTCGGAAGCTTCGATGGAAGAGACGCGCAGTAATACAGTCCGTAAATCTGTTAGATTTCGGCTGGCAGGTAATCTTAAAGAGGTTGCTGGTTATAGCAACAATAAGTTCGTTATAACTGATGAACTTAGTGGCCTAAATTTCTTAATAGACACGGGTGCAGAGGTGAGCATAGTTCGATCTGATGTGGTGGAAATTGATAGCCCCACATTCGATTACCAACTATGGGCTGCTAATGGAAGTCCAATTGAGGTTAAGGGAGTTAAAGAATTGTCAGTGACATTGGGGCAGAAATCTCCATTTACGTGGAATTTTCTGGTCGCTGATATAAAGGATAACATCATTGGGATGGACTTTTTGATCCATTTTAATCTCGCTTTAGATCCCAAATCTAGGACCATTGGACAAAGCACTGGGATAGTGACTTATGCTGAGACTGGGACCTCAGTAGTTAGGTCAGTGAGACTACCCAGACCCGTCGTCGCCGATGACTTGGCGGATGTCATCGAGAAACACCTGGCCGTGTTTCTGCCATTCAATGCTAAACGCAAGGGTTTAAAGACAGGCATAGAACACCAAATCGAGTTGGTGGAGCCACTACCTTGTTCGCCCAAGTCTCAACCGTTAGCACAACACAAGCAGCAGGTTGCTATTGAAGAATTTAAGCGGTTGAGAGAAGAAGGAATTTGTAGGCGTTCAAATTCCAACTTTGCATCTCCAATAGTGGTTGTTCCCAAACCTGAACCAGGTCAATGGAGGGTTTGTGGTAACTATCGTCTATTGAATTCGGTAACGAAAGGCGATTCGTATCCTCTACCGAACCAGAGTACTTTGCTCAGGGATATAATGGGGTATGAGGTATATACAACGTTAGATCTGCAGAAGGCGTACTATCAAGTACCTATGGAGGCAGAATCTATACCGCTCACAGCAGTGCGATTCCCTGGAGGAGGATCGCATGAATTCTTATGTATGCCTTTTGGGTTGAAGAATGCAAGTCAGACATTCCAGCGTCTGACAGAGGAAGTTCTTCAAGACTGTTCATTTGCTAGAGTGTATATAGATGACATCATTATATATAGTCAATCTAGGGAGGAACACCGGGAGCATTTGGACATCGTTTTGTCTAAGCTGGAACATTATGGATTGGTAGTGAAACCAGAAAAGAGTAGGATTGGTTGCTCTACCGTAAAATATCTTGGACACACCATTTCCAAGGATGGAATCAAGCCCTTGGAAGACAAGGTACAAGCAATCAAGGATGTGCCAGAACCTAGAACTGTACGCCAGTTGCGTAGATTTTTGGGCATGATTAGCTACTATCGTCGGTTCATACCAGGTTTAGCTGGAATTTTGGGGTCGCTAACTCGACATTTAGTTCGTGAACGAAGCACAATCAAGAAGTCCTGGCCTATTAATTTTAGCCAAGACGACAAGGAAAAATTCCAGAGGGCCAAAGATCTGTTAAGCCAAATAACCACATTAGCACCTGTGGATTGGACTAAGCCGTTTGAGCTGGTCACAGATGCTTCTGATGTAGCCATAGGAGCAGTGTTACATCAACGGGAAAATGGTATAGTCAAGCCGATTGGATTCTATAGTCGGAAACTCCAAGATCGCGAGAAGCGATATGATACGCTTGGAAAGGAGTTACTAGCAGTTTATTCTGCAGTGTTGCATTTTGAGCACTACCTAGATGGACATCAGTTTATGATATTAACTGATCATAAACCGTTGTTGAGTATCCTTGGGAAAGCAAATAGGCTAAATTATTCTCGGCGGGTGAATTCACAAATAACCCGACTCGCAGAATTTGATTTTACCATTAGTCATATCTCAGGAAAAGATAATGTGGTGGCAGACACTCTCAGTAGACCAGACGTATCAGATGAAGATATGATTCGTTCAGAGTCACTCGTATGCTCTATTGTATCTTCTAATGATTTTGTCCAGCAATTGATGGAAGCACAAGGTTCTGATCCTTTAGTAGCTGTGTTGGAAAAGAATCCTGTATATACACGCAGGAAGATTGGAGATAAGTGGTTATTATGTGAAATCTCCAGGAGCCAACCTAGACCTTATGTACCGCTAGAATTAAGGTATAAGGTAATTCAGCAGCTACATGAATTCAGTCATCCTTCCATTAAGGCAACTATCAGGATGGTCACTGATAGATATGTATGGCCAAAGATGTCGAAAGACATAAGAGCCTGGGTAAGGACATGTGCCCGGTGTCAAACTTGTAAAGTTTGGCGTCATACCAAAACTGAAATTAAAACGATTGGTATACCAGCGGGTCGATTCATGCATGTTCATATTGATATAGTAGAAATGCCTGAGATTTCCGGCCAAAAGTATTTACTCACGATGGTCGATCGGTTCAGTCGTCAGTTTGAGGTAGCAATCCTGAAGGACATGACAGCTCAAGAGGTCTTACTTATGTTCTTGCATAATTGGGTGTCGCGATATGGTGTACCGGTAAGGGTAACTACTGATCGTGGTAGTCAGTTTATGTCTGAACTGTTTATCAGATCATTGAATACAATGGGGATAGAAGTAAGACACACATGTGCTTATAATCCCAGAGCCAATGGGATGGTTGAGAGACTGCACAGGGAGCTGAAGGCTGCATTACGCTGCACCGGTGGATCCAGTTGGATACATGATTTGCCCATAGTTTTGTTGGCAATGCGAAACAGATACAGAGTTCAGTTAGGAACATCCATAGCAGAACTTGTTTATGGAGAGCCACTGAGGTTACCTGGAGATATTCTAATAGAAGCTCCAAGTTGTCTCGATTGGGCCTCTAGTTCAGTAGATTGGTTTGTTGGAGCATTGAGAGATAAAATGAGTCGTTTAGCTCCAACCAAAACTAGAAGTCCAAAGTCTAAATGCTATGTATCTTCAGATTTAAAGCTGGCATCGCATGTATACATAACTAACGAAAACAGACAGAATTGTCTGACTCCATTCTATAAGGGGCCATATAAAGTCAATCATATGACTGAGAAAAATGCATTTATAGAAGTAAATGGCACTGTAGAATGTGTAACACTGGATCGCTGTATTCCACAGTTTATTTGGACGGAGGAGGAGACTGAGGAACAGTATTCACCGAAGTACCCAGAAGTTGAGGCGAGATGTGACTCAGAAATTGGTGAGAAAAATGAAGAGTCGAATAAATATGGTAAAGAAGTAAAGATTAAAACCAAGACAACTGAGAATCAAGAACAATGCAATATGAATATGAAATCTGGTGAAGTACCAGCACAACTTGTTGAAACTCGGTCTGGAAGAGTCATCAAGAAACCGAAGAATGAAGACTACATCATGTATGGTTAATCATCTTAAACATGAGGGAGTATGTAGAGGTTAAATTAATTATCGGACAGAAATTAACCTCTCATATAAAAATAAATCAATTTTTATTTTTGGACATTTGATGTTATCGCTGGTTTCGTAAAACAATATTGTAATTTTTGAAAAATATTGTAAAATTTTTTGAAAGTTCTTTTGTTCATATTGTCGAAGTTTTGGACTTGTCTTGTGGAAGAAAATGAGAGAGTTTTGATCTGAGTTTCTGAATTGCATAAGCGGGACACTGCGTGGTTCCATCACCGATTACTTTGTGAATAAAAATTTGTAATCTTCTCGTCATTTTGTTGTTTTTAATTATCAGCGAAAAGAACCACAAGTTTGCTTTGGGTATTTAAGTAATATTGTTTAAGGTCTCAATCATTCCAGTTCAGTAAATTTGTGGACATCAGCGTATCCGGGTAAGCTTACTTAATTAATATAATATTTAATAATATCATGTCTGGTTTATTAAATACTGAGGATACAGAGCAGTTGGCTAGCGGACTTAAGGATTGTAGCTTAAGAGATAGTTCAGAGGAACTTAAGTGTTCCAAGATAGATGATCATTCCGCATATATGGATTTTCCGGGCCTGGCATCCAAGAGACCCCTTATGGTAGTGACCTAAGGGCCTCTACAGGCCTATCTATATATCCGTCTATCTATCACATTTTGAATTTCTCTTAAATGGACACATTATAGCTGTTAATAATGAATATCTTCTCTAGGGCTAACGTATTATTCATTTATTAATATATTCCTACCTTACATAAATATATAAAATATAAGCAACAGTCTCTTATCTAATGTCCTATCTACTAACCCTTGCTAAATCTGTATACCCTCTTCTGGAACATTATTATTGAGAAAGATAAGTATATAGGAATTGATATTGGTACAGTTCATTCACAATCAGTTCTCTGTAATCGAGGTTTTTTACTTAGGTTCCCACTTAATTCAGGTTCCGCAGCCTCCCGTTTTCTGACCGTAGAAAATGCTTCATTAAATATTGGGCCCAATGATTTTTCTACCGATGTTACATTCATTACACCTTTTCCTGATTTTATTTCAATTGACTCTCTAATTAGTCTAGTTAATCTGTTGCGGTTGCATAACGCGATGCGTTTACATCCTTCCCAGTCTATTTCATGACCCGTTTCCTTCGAATGCCTAGCTAGGTCTGATCTTTGAATGTGTCCATATTTGCAGGCTGTCTTGTGTTCACCTCTACGAACCTTTATAGGTCGCATGGTTTCGCCTATATACCTGAGATTACATTCTTTGCATGGTATCGCATATACTCCTGATGTCTCGAGTGGTTCTACTCTTTCTTTTTGGTTAGGTAGTTTATTGCCTATAGTAAGCGATTGTCTTAAAACTGTTTTAATATTGTATTTAGCTGCTATTATTCTAATTTTCCTGCTCAATTTTGAATCAGGTAATACCATAATTTTGTGCCTATCTGGTTCTGTTTCCTTCTTTACTTTGTTTATTATATTATTATTAAATCTCTGTAACATCTCATCTAATAATCTATCTATTATACTTGACGGATAGCCATTTAGTTCGAATATTTCTTTTAATCTCCTCATTTCCTTTTCTCTATTATCTTTATCCACTATTCTAAGACTCCTTAATATCATGGATTTAAGAATGCCTATTTTCATTCCATATGGGTGATTTGATAAGAAATTAAGAAGAAGTCCTGAATAAGTCGTTTCGGTGCCTACTTTCCAGCACCATCCTCAGGCAACACAGTACAAACTTTACAATAGCAGATTTAAGCAAATGTGGTAACCTCGTTCCAAAACCATTCTATTTATATATAATTGACTCAACACTATTTTTAATCATAGAATTTGTCTCAGTAACTAAACTCAATATATAACTATTTATAATTAGCAGACCAATCATTACCTCACCTATCTCAAATTCCCATGGCTTTAACTGTATTGTAAATTCATGTCTGCCTGAGGATAGGTGCTGGAAAGTAGCACCTAAACGTGCCAGTAAACCACATTTTCAGTTGAAACAAGTAGAATTCAACCCGATCAAAGACAAAACAAAATCGGAAAGTGTGAAGAATCGGATCTTTGTGTAACTGCCCGTGTACAACTATTACCCGCGTACACAAAACGCGGCATTGAATTATTCACCAGAAATCCACGAATTTAGAGAGAGCACATATACCCACATTCAAAGATCAGACAGCTAGGCATTCGAAGGAAACGGGTCATGAAATAGACTGGGAAGGATGTAAACGCATCGCGTTATGCAACCGCAACAGATTAACTAGACTAATTAGAGAGTCAATTGAAATAAAATCAGGAAAAGGTGTAATGAATGTAACATCGGTAGAAAAATCATTGGGCCCAATATTTAATGAAGCATTTTCTACGGTCAGAAAACGGGAGGCTGCGGAATCTGAATTAAGTGGGAACCTAAGTAAAAAACCTCGATTACAGAGAACTGATTGTGAATGAACTGTACCAATATCAATTCCTATATACTTATCTTTCTCAATAATAATGTTCCAGAAGAGGGTATACAGATTTAGCAAGGGTTAGTAGATAGGACATTAGATAAGAGACTGTTGCTTATATTTTATATATTTATGTAAAGTAGGAATATATTAATAAATGAATAATACGTTAGCCCTAGAGAAGATATTCATTATTAACAGCTATAATGTATCCATTTAAGAGAAATTCAAAATGTGATAGATAGACGGATATATAGATAGGCCTATCGGTAGATAAATAGGTTTATTATATATTATATACAGTTTGATAATTGGTCAAAACAGCAAGAAAAGAGAAAAATATATATAAAATACATAAAAAATACATATATATGTATTTTATATATTAATATAAGGTGTGCATAACCTAATAAATATTTATTACTATATATATATATATATATATATATATATATATATATATATATATATATATATATATATAGGATTAGGGATGTTGGACTCATACTGTTGCTTATATCCATATATATGTTTTTATACATATTGACATGTATTTTATATATTGATATAAGGTGTGACTAACGTAATAAATATATAGTAAGAATAGAAAATATTCATGTTTAACAATTAACAATGGTCCTTCTTCTAAATATATATATATATATATATATATATATATATATAAAGGTGTTACGATATTATATTTAGATATATATGTATATAGATATAATGAATTATTTTAGTCATATGAGCAAATAGTCTTATGCAATTATTTCTATGAGTTGATTAACTTCGCATTGTGCTTACGATTAGTTTTTTGAAAAACGTTAGTTGTCCATACTATCTCTATCTTTCTCTCTTTAATCTTTCACCTAAGCGTCGCTATGACATTCACTCTCCATCCATCTACGTAACTTGCTGCTCCATATTTGAACTAATTTGTTGCTATGTGCGCAATACCTCATACACCATTGTATACATTAGAGTTCCCGGCTTTAAATAAAATACAATATATGACATTCAAGGTTTTAGTTTTTTATCATTTTTGAATTTTGATTACCGTGACATAGTAGCAATACAGTTATAACAAATAACAAAAGGTTCGATACTGTCTCTCTCCCCTACAATATTCTGCATACGAGATGAGATTACGTATACCGGGAATTTGAGATAGGTGAGGTAATGATTGGTCTGCTAATTATAAATAGTTATATATTGAGTTTAGTTACTGAGACAAATTCTATGATTAAAAATAGTGTTGAGTCAATTATATATAAATAGAATGGTTTTGGAACGAGGTTACCACATTTGCTTAAATCTGCTATTGTGAAGTTTGTACTGTGTTGCCTGAGGATGGTGCTGGAAAGTAGGCACCGAAACGTCGCCAGTAAACAAAGATGTGATAGAACCGCATTTCCAGTTGAAAAAAGAAGAATTCAACCCGATCAAAGACAAAACAAAATCGGAAAGTGTGAAGAATCGGATCTTTGTGTAACTGCCCGTGTACAACTATTACCCGCGTACGCAAAACGCGGCATTGAATTATTCACCAGAAATCCACGAATTTAGAGAGAGCACATATACCCAACAAAATTCCATGAAGTCCACGACTTTAGAGAGAACACATATACGCAACAAAATTCCATGAAGACTACGACTTTAGAGAGAAAATTTATACCGAACAAAATTCCCAGAAGACCACGACCAGAGTAAAAAAGACGTAAACGCAAATGTTAATCTATTTTAATCCCAAATAAATAAAAAAGAAAGTCAATTTTATTTATACCAAAAAATCAGTACAATACTCAATATACTGGCGCGGTCGCCAATTTTGTAAACGCCCCGGCTTCAAGTAAATGCCGTACGACGTTACAAACTCGGTTAAAGTGCCATAGACAGAGTTATTGTACTGATAGGGGGCCCTTAACAGGGCCAATCGTGCGTTCTCCGGCAAATGCCGAGAAAGATCATTCAGCGTGAAGATGTTCTAGAGTCTTGGGTTGACTCGGGCTGTCGTTCCTTCTGTTGTTGCGTCGTAATCTCGATGTGGAAACTTCGTGGAAGTTCTGCATTAATTGGCTCGTCTCGCTGGTTGTACAGCAACACGATAGGTGTCACTGATGTTGCCTATTGTTGGTGAAGACAATCAAATAACTAACGTAGGTGATGGCGGCTGACAGCACGCACATGTAACGCAAAGCAGAAGGCAAATGCGACAACTGAACTGCATGGTAAATTTGCCGTGCTTAAATAGCCATGCCATAGTAATATGTCTACTTGCACACTATTGGTTAACGGCAAGTTTCGCTTTTTTCTCATTGGTGCAACGTAAATAAAATTGAATTTAATTTACGCAATATGTCGGCCATTAATTTGTGTCGTTACAATTGTAACGACACAAATCAATGGCCGACATATTGCGTAAATTAAATTCAAATTTATTTACGTTGCACCAATGAGAAAAAAGCGAAATTGCCGTTTAACCACGTTTAACCAATAGTGTGCAAGTAGACATATTGCATGCTATTTAAGCACGGTAATTTACCATGCAAGTCAGTTGTTCGTATCTGCGTTCTGCCTCGTGTTACACATGTGCGTGCTGTCGGCTGTCAATACCTACGCTGGATATTGATTTGTTTCACCAACAATTGGCAACATCCGTGACTCACCTTGTTGCTCTTCAACCAGCAAGACGAGCCAATTAATGCAGAACTTCAACGAAATTGTCCTCATCGTGATAACAACAGCAGGAACCACAACCAGAGTCCACCCAAGGAACAGAACATCAACTTACATATATATAACTTACGAGAACGCCGCCAAGGCCCTGTTAAGGGCCCCCTATCAGTAACTAATCTCTATTCAGAGCACCTTAACCGAGTTTGTAACGTCATAGAGAACCAAACAGACAATGCCCGTCGCAATCACCAGCCTACTTGTTTGCATGACCCGGCCAAACAGCCCAACGAACTTCTGCACCTTCTTGATTTCAAAACTGGCGAAGAGTTCATCGTAGACACAGGTGCGGCAGTCTCAGTTCTAAAAGGTGATTCAATGGCCGAGATGTCGCTAGGCGTTCTTCTTGCAACAGCTACAGGCGAGCCCATACCAACTAATGGCTGCCAATACCGCACACTCAACATATCGCGCCGATGGGAATTTTCCCACAAATTCATCATTGCCAAGGTCTCACATAATATAATAGGCCTTGATTTCCTTCTAAATTTCGGCTCATTGTTGATCTTGCTAATCAAAAATCATCGACCCTCCACCAGACGTGAACAAAGCTTTCGGACACTTGCCTAAGCGTTTTGGAGATACAGGTCATTCAGCCAACCCCAGTGCATCATTCAAAGCAGAGATAGTCAGCAGCTCTTCGAAAATACAAATCGCTTTTCGATCTTAACAAATCCGATCTGTGAGTCTCCAACACGATGCATCACATCGTCACAGAAGGACAACCTATTGCACTCAAGAAGCGACCACTGGCTCCTGCTAAGCTTTGAAAGCTGCACAAGAAGAATTCTCAAGGTTTTTGGAAGAGGGAATCAGCAGACCATCGAAAGTTCATGGGCGTCACCACTGCACTTAGTCTCTAAATCAAACGGATCGTACAGAGCCTGTGGAGACTACCGTAAGCTAAATTCAATGACAAAAATCTGATGGCTATTCTATTTCAAATATCAACACTTTACTTGAAAAACTTCAACGCAGCAATTTCTTCTCAGTGATTGACCCTAGACAAGCGTACCATCACATACCGGTAGCACCAGAGGATATCGAGAAAACTGCAGTCATCACTCCATTTGGCCTTTTTGAATATCTTTACATGCCTTTTGGACTTAAGTGTGCTACTCAGACATTTCAAAGATTCATAGACAAATATACTTCGCGACGACTCTGCTTATTGTATGTCATATCTAGATGACATTATGGTATTCAGTCCAGATCTAGAATCTCATGCGAAACATCTACGAAATATCCTCTCACGCTTATCCAACCACGGACTCAAGATCAAATGTGACAAGACGCAGATTGCAACTTCATCCGTCGACTTCTTAGGCATTGTATTACGGCCCAAGGTATTCAACCGTTGCCGTCAAAGACGAATTCAATCAAGAATATCAAGTCACCAAGGACTTTGAGCGATTTGGTAGAAAATCCTGTGGAGTAATAAACTATTATCGCAAGTCTTCCAGGCCTTTCAAAACAACTTTATCCTTTGTGCAGGCACCTGCGGAACTGAAAAGGACTTAGCAAGAATTCCATCATTGCTTGGTCATCCGAAGACGAGGAATTACTTCGACTTACAACAACTGTTAGCAAATGCCACAATTCTAACGATCCAGATTTTGAAAGCCATTTCTACTCACGACAAATGCTTCGAATTCGCCATTGGAGCCACGTTGGAACAAGAGATCGACGGAGTAGATGAAGCCTATCAAGTTTCTACTCGCGTAATTCCAACCAGTAGAAACAAGGTATTAGCACTGGCCGAGAACTTCGTCATCCACGACGCAGTGCGCCATTTTATCAACATCATTGGCAGTAGTGATCGATATTTTTACAGACCCGCGACCACTCAGTTAGCGCACTTCGAAACGCAACATCATTCATCGCCAAGTACCTGCCAGAGTGGAAAGACAGCTTTCTCGTTCAAGGAATGACAATTTGACGTCTTTCACGTCAAGGGCAAACAGAACTCTTTATTGCAGATGCCCTTTCCAGACCAGACGTCTTGATACAACCACCTTCGCCGTCTCCATTCACTGTCAACTCCGTGACACTCAGTGAACCTGCACTAACGCCATCCCTTCTGCGAACGGAACAATGCGGTGACATTTACATTCAAAGATCAATAGCCCGTCACCCAACCAATTTCATATGACGTCTCTGGGAAGGCTTACCAATTGTTTACTTCACGGGTACGCAGCCCAACAAGCCAGTTCTGCTGACCAGCCTTCAGAGAAAAGTTTTCGATTCAATTCACTCAATTTCTCACCCAGGAAGCCAAGCGACTGTCCGACTTTTACAGATCGTTTCTGGGGTCACAGACTTAGGCAGAATGTTAAACGATGGGTCTCAGAGTGTGCTATTTGTCAGAAAAAACAAGATCACACGACACACTCGTTCTAAGTTGCAACTTTTTCGATCTACTTCGCCTAGCCATCAACCACATCGACATAGTTCATCTGACAAAGTTTCAAGGTTTCAGCTACCTCCTAACTATGATAGATAGATTTACACGGTGGCCTGCGGCATTACCTCTTGGCACCATTTCTGCAGACGAAGTAACTAACGGTTTTATCTCTGCATGGATATCCAATTATGGTGTTCCCAATGGGGTCATCACGGACAGAGGCACTTCTGTTTCATCTGATCGCTTCAAAACCACTTTGCGGCATGGGATGCATCTTACGCCAGACGATCAAGCCACTATCCCCAAGCTAATGGCATGGTAGAGAGAATGCATAGGGAACTCAAAGCTGCTTTAGCATCCTTCGTTCATTAATGGCAACTTGGTCGATGCACTACCTTTAGTTCTGCTGGCCATGCGTTCCCGTACTCGTGAATCCATTAAAACGTCTGCGTCACAACTCTTGTATGGCATGGATCTACGCCTGCCTAGTCAGCTCCTACGTTCATACTGGCACAAGATGACCCACAAGACGGCGCTACCCGCCTTCGACTTCATTTCGGTAACTTGTCCGAACAGCAGCCGAGACACACGCCCGTCCAGTCTTCGTTCACCCACAGCTCCACAGCTGCAAGAGAGTACTCGTTCGCAGCACAATGCTGCTTTCTGCACCACTACAACCAAAGTGGTCATGGTCCTACCCGATTTTGCTCAAACAACCAAAATACTTCATCATTATGCAAGGCGCAACACCGACATCAGTAAGCATAGACAGGTTGAAACCGTTTATCGAACCACCTGATCCTGAGAGTTGCTCAACCTTCTACACACGTCTCAGGCTCCGTCTGCTCACAATCTCAATATCCTGATTTGTATAACGCAATTGATTTTTTTAAACATTAACATTAACTATCAAAAAATATTTTTTTAACCTTTCGTTATTTTTCGTATTTGCCCCACGTGGCATAACCAGCTGTTCTTAGCTAACAATTGTGTAGCATTTTTTAACAGTTCTTTGTATTATGCCATCTCTGAGGCAATGTTCGCGTACATATTTTTATGCAGTTACCTTTGATTTTAATGTATATTTTTACATTATAATGTATTTCTCACACATGACATTACACTACCTATTTTGGCATGACCAGCTACTAGAGCTAACGCCTTGTGTAGCAACACTAAGTAGTGATCAGCTTCATATCATGGTACAGGCCACTTTCAATGCATATCTCAACTTTATCAATTGCACAGAGACCACCTACAAATGTCATGAATCTACAACGTCGAGCACTCTAGCTCCTTTGTTGGTATACAAACACATTGACAATGATCCAAAACCTGTTTAGGTTTTAACTTAAACCTGGCAAATTCAGAGGCGATTTACCTCGAAATCTTCACGCTGTATTCCAAAAACTTACACTACTCTATTTTGTCTCACGTGCTATGACTAACCACTAGAGCTAACAATTTGTGTAGCAATCTTAGTGGTTACCTGCGCATCATATCATTGTTGAAGCAATCAACAAGCATATTTAAGCCCAGCACTTATGGTTCATCATATTTTTGCTTAACTTGGTTCGAACTCTGTCTTGCATTTCTTATCTAGCCTCGCAGAGAGAGGAATTATTTTTCTTCTCAGAGAGGAAAGTGTTATAATGAAGCACAAATCAATGGTTGACATATTGCGTAAATTAAATTCAAATTTATTTACGTTGCACCAATGAGAAAAAAGCGAAAATTGCCGTTTAACCACGTTTAACCAATAGTGTGCAAGTAGACATATTGCATGCTATTTAAGCACGGTAATTTACCATGCAAGTCAGTTTTTCGTATCTGCGTTCTGCCTCGTGTTACACATGTGCGTGCTGTCGGCTGTCAATACCTACGCTGGATATTGATTTGTTTCACCAACAATTGGCAACATCCGTGACTCACCGTGTTGCTCTTCAACCAGCAAGACGAGCCAATTAATGCAGAACTTCAACGAAGTTGTCCACATCGTGATAACAACAGCAGGAACCACAACCAGAGTCCACCCAAGGAACAGAACATCAACTTACATATATATAACTTACGAGAACGCCGCCAAGGCCCTGTTAAGGGCCCCCTATCAGTAACTAATCTCTATTCAGAGCACCTTAACCGAGTTTGTAACGTCGTACGGCATTTACTTGAAGCCGGGGCGTTTACACGGCAATTAATATGTGTTGTTAAAAACCCCTATTAATTACAATTAAATTTGCAGTTCAATAAATTTCAACCAAACAGCTTGAAATTAACAGAGATTTTTGCTAAAATCACAGTTAAGAAAAATATTGTATAAAACCAGAATTAACATATGTGACCCTAAGGAAAACTATATTTGTCGAAATTAAGCTTCGTTGGGTTGTGACGCGGAGCCGCGCGTTACAATATGTTAGCCTTAGAGACAAAATGCAAAGGCAATATTCCAAAACTTTTCGATGATTTATAGGTGTGTTCTTTCAACATTCTTGAGAATTCATCCTGAGAAGCTTAGCATTTTACTTTACTTTACTTTACTGCGGCTGACTCCTTTTGGAGGATAAGCCGGCTCCAAGACATTTCTAGGAGTTTCTTGGGAATTTGGTACAAGTGGTGTCCCCTCACCACTCGGCTTTTTGATCGAGGACGCACCTCTAGCCTTTGTACATCCAAGCGCAGTCTGCAAGACAGCATTTACCAGGAGGTAAATGCCTCTAATTAAGCGCAATTGACGAATCTCATGTTAATGCTGTTCATTGTTTTAATCACACTTAGCTAACATTTACTGAGATCAAACATGGGTTTCCATTCTCTAAGAACTGTTGATATCTCTGTCGAAGGAGGAATTGGAGATGGTTATATGAACTAAAAATAAAAGTTCTGCATATGGAGTTAAACACTGTTTTGAAGTCTTGTTGAGGTGTAAATGAACTTTTGATTTTTAAGTCAAATATGAACAAATATTATAACTAGAAATCAAAGTCGAGAATGTTGTTTAAAGATGTGGCAGCGATGAAGTTCTGCACAAATTAACGTTTTAATCTATATTAAGTGTGCGACGCTTACAGCCGTAAGCGGGAATGGGATCGCAAATAGCTGACGAAATCTGGATCCGTTAAAAACCTTGGCGTCGGAGTCACTCCTGTGAACTGAAATTAATGTCTCCTTTTCTACGATAAATTCCTCATTGGTTTCAACATGTAGAAGGTACAAAAGATTGTTCGATTGTTTAACCAGATAATATATGCACATTAATTAGTTATTTGGTTTAGCAATGTCGAATAAATTGATTGTGAGTTTACTTATACCTAGACGAAAAGAACCAACAATAACTGCAGTAAATTGTGTTTGGACATTGATTCGCTCGTTTTTGTGGGTAAAATCCACTGTTTGATTGTAGTGGCGTATGGTCAACTGTAAAAGGAAACTGGCAAACGTTTAATAATATTTCTGGCGGTGCAGGAAATTTGGCCAGGAGTAAAAAGACCTTTGGTACTTATAACACCAGTTTTATTGTTTAGTGACCTTTAGGTTAGATTAACAAAAATCGATAGATTAGAAAAAGCAGAATATAGCAATTACTGTGAGACTTGCTCATGATCTGCGGAAACACAAAATGTTTGAGAAGCTTAGGTATACGATTAGTAATTTAAACGATTCCAATTGCCTAGATGCGCAGCAACAATAGATTGATGAGACTGACAGAAAGCTGTGCAAGTACATCAGCGTGTGTAAACGGTGAACGGATACAGAAGGCGAAGGCGTTTATAGGTAACGAGAAAATTAGAGTACCGTACATAGGATATGTATTGCTTTTATATAGTTTCGCGTAACGCGTGATGTGTTAATCGTCGGGTCAGCTTTCGTGCTTTCTCATGGGTCTAGTGTCAGCCAATGAAAGTGTGTATATAATTTGAATAAATTGACAAAACGTGGGTAGTATACTTGAACTCATTACATTAGTATTAAGAAGGCAGCAGTTAGACTTCGTCGCAGACGCGGTCGCTAATTATAATGCTTTAAGACGCAATTGTAAGAGGACGCCTCAATCCTAACATAAAACAGTCCCTCCGAATATCGACAGAAACTGGCTGATCTCTCCAGGCTTTTTGCGGTCCTGTCAAGGGAATTTTCTGTCTCTTCATCGCGGTTAAATTTATCGCGCCAATCTGGCAATGATGTTAATAGATTGGAAAAAGAGAATACTTTACTAGGTCATAATAAGCGCATTTTATTTGTCTGATGTTTGCGCTCACCATTTTTTAAAGTTGTGCTGGCATCAATTATGTTCACGAATTTGGAAGAGAACTTTAATCACTTAAAGGATATTTAAATGAATGAGCAACGCATAAAAGACTCAGCAATAACGAATTTAAAACTTTCAAGTGTTGGTCTCCTTTAGTCTCTTTGTCGAAGGGTAAACTCAGGCATGACTACAACTATTTGCAAAGAGTGACCGATAAATTTGAGACTACTCAGCCATCAATTCGAAGCATCTTTATTACCAGGATTACATTCTCTTCCTGGATTAATTCCTAGAGAAGACGGTTTATTTTTTTGGGTTTTCTCAAAGATTCTCCAAATTCTGCTCCTGTATTTTTAAGTCTCGCGCGCTTTAAAGGGCTGTCTAATTTAACCAACCCTCACTGCGTGTCTGCTGGCTCTACTAGGCCTACTTCTACTATAACTTGACATCGTGGCCCTCCACGTCATAAAAACCTACTTCAGACCTGGGGCTTATACTAAAATCACGTATTGCACAGCAATCGTTGCTCTCGTCCACTATTCAAATTACTTTGGCAAAAACTACTCAAACTTTAAGATAAAAATCCTACCTAGATTAATTTCTAATGCATTAAAAGTTCGTAGCCCAGAGCCTGGACGAGTCCCAGACATATATTATATAGCTCATCTCTCCTATAGCCCTGCTTGAGCTGCTCCTGGCAGTGGACAAGTCTTTAATTTGCCATTGAACCAACACTTCACATGCGCTTCCCTACCTGTCGAATGCCTCAAGCTCTGATCCTCCGTCAAATTTTCATTGTGTCCTACATCCCCAACTCCCGACAAGAATTTCATCTCACGTTCGATTTGAGTTGTCTGTGTAAGACCACCGCTACCTTCATATGGCCGATCTAATAATTATTTGGGATTTGTTTTCAATATTTCTCATAAACTGCAGGTCTTTTCCACCAAAAGTCAATCAACTATATGTATTCCTGTCTACGAACGAACTATATATTTATATGCTGGTTGAAACTTGTCTATCTTTGATGATGCACAACGACGAACACTTTATCATAAATGATTATTCCATTTTTCGAAGTGACATTGTTGTTGGCCGTGAGAACATGTTAGCTGCATTTGTCTGATGCACTCTTATGAAAAAGGGCCTGGTTATCTCCAACATTTGGGATTCGAATATTTTGCTCTTCAGCTGATGATACTCGATCAAAGTCTATCTTTCTGTGTAGTTATCAGGCATCTTAATTCTTCCATAACTGACGAATTTCGCAAAGTCCAATTTTTATCCACATTATTAACACAAACTTCTGACAAGTCCATTTTCTGTAGTAACCTCGACCCCCATAGAGCTAGTTACATTATTTCCTGCACATCCTTAGGCGTGGCAACATTTAACTTGATTTTACCCACTCCAACTAAATAGTCATCGACGTCCCGCACCGAAAGATCTTCCATAATCTCGAACACTACCCAGTATCCTTTCTTGATTCTCTGCTTCAATGGCGATCATTAGAACAAACAGACGTTCCATTAACCATGATGTCTTCAGTATATTTTGCAATCTATAACTTGAAATAAAATAATCACACCTGACAACATATCCTTTTCCATTTTCAAGATCCATTACACATTATCATCCCGCTTAGTCTGCGTCATTTTAATCCAAAACAAACGGACCTTAAATTGGATAAACACGATTTTAAGGTGCATGATAATGTAGCTCAGGACACAAAACCACGGACTTCTACACAAATATATGCTTATTTAGTATGATTTATTGATGAAATTTTTCAGCAAACTATAATTAATTAAGCGCTTAGTTTTTAAAAGGCGCATTTGATCAGCTCCTAATTCTCGTCATAAGTTTGGAATAAATAATAACTAGTTATTCCATACATCAACGTATTTTTAAATGAACTTCACTGGCTCAACTGATAACAGCTTTGCAGATGATTATCTGAGCACCTTTTCAGATAGTTACTTTGCATAATTTATTTACACATTGGGGATCGGTGACGGTGATTCAGCGAGTCTGGAAGAATTTCATATATATTCGACCACGGTCGTGTAAGCTATTAAGGACATTAAATCCAAACATTAGTTTGAACTTTTTTGAGTCTCAATCGGCTTGAATGCTCTCTTTGCTGAAAGCGTTTCCCTCTTACTGATGACATCTTTAGCACTAGTCTTTTAATTATTACTTTACTCTCGGAATTGTTAAAAACGGCCATCATGCCTGTTCAGAATAGCAGAATTTTGGTGTTCTCTTCTTTGAAGGACCTTCTTCCCATCTTTATATCTTGGCATTCACTAAAGTTATGGAAATATTTCACTATAAAAAATACCTTCCTTCATTTAATCGAAAAACGGTTTCTCACTTTTGGTTGATCATCATATGTTTGTGACTGGACTCTCCTCTACTATCAGTCTTGGCTTGTGTCATTTAGGACGGATTTAATCGTCGAGATGGAGACCATTTCGACTGTCTTTGAAATAAAAAGATGGGGAGTGCAAATGGCTTTGAGAGATTGAGAAAAAGTATTTATTTGTAATTAATTTTGCTCCATCTCTCAAAGCCAGTTACACTCCCAATCTTGAAATTTCAAAGACAGTCGAAATGGTCTCCATCTCGACGATGAAATCCGCCCTATTAATAAATGTCATCTGTTATCACTTATTTAGGCTTATCTTTTACTTTCGCCAAAACTGATCAAAATCAATAAAAATCGGCGTTGGTTATTGGAGATCAGATACTATCCGTCTTGGTTTTCTTGAGGGATTAGGACTCTCTCATTTCCTTTTCAATTTAGCACTTTCCAAATGCAGGTTGAGGTTGCACAATTCAAACTTTTTAAATATGCCGATGACATGGTATTAGTTTATAACTGCTTGCTAGATCCAGATGTCTTGTATCAACAATCATTCAGCTACTACCTTTACGGCAAGGTCCACTTCACGAAATTGGCTTTAAATTTAACTCAGATAAAACTTGCTTTATGTGGCTTGATCTGGATTTTATAATTTCTTTGACGTCTACAAATTTCTCCCTTGATATGGAAGCTATCATTTATGTCAAACACATAATAACATTAGACGTTTTAATGCATCTCAACTAAGTCAAATCGAATCTCTTCAAATGGGCTCATTTAATATATTTCAAGACACAGAACACTATCATGAGATATACGCTATTCAAAGCTTATTTCTTGCCTATCATATTTTACGCCAGTTATTTTTAACACCCTTCTACTTTTGACATTCTCCTTTGCTTTTGAGTAGATTGTCACTCGCTTTCTGAAATGAGTCTTTCATGTTAGACAGGACAACCAAGAGTACCTGCTCCTTTCTAATCTCCTATCATTATGTTTTAGACGTCCTACACGAACAATCTTTTTTGTATACAAGTTTTAATCATATCTTCTGTTGTTGAAATTCACTCTCTCCCTCCACGGATTGTCAAGCGTATTTGTAAGTCTTCAATCCAGCCTAACTATATCTACATTATGTTTACTGTAGCATAACTTTTTCTAAGACCACACACATTTTCAAGACACTATCCTCAGGGACAATACCAATTGAATGTTTAAATTACTTCTTTAAGAAACGTAATGTACTTGGTCATTGGAACTTATCCCGGCGGTATTGATTATCAAACATTATTCATTATCCTCTCCGCAACATTAGCTCACAATGGTCTGAGATAATAATTATAAATCGAATTGTGATTTTTTTCTATTTCAGCCTCAACAGATCCCCAGCAGACTAAAAAACAAAATCGAGTCTTTTTTTGCTTTACGTGTTTATCAATTAGAATGCTACATAAATTATGCGAGTATGCTGCTATAAACTGAAGATCTGAATTTGACTGCGAAACGAGATTCAATAAATTTTCTAGAATCCATTCTAATTGATATAATCGCAATCAAAAATAACTTTCTTAATTTATCTACGTGGTACTATGCTATAACCGGCAATCAGTACTTTCCTTACCCATTTTTACCTGCCCTATGGCTATATTTACTGATAAATATTTCTAGTAACTGTTACACTCAGTGATACTTAATTCTGCTTTTGATTTGTACCTCGATCCTTTCAATTATCAGGTCAGATGTCCTTTGTTGCCATATAAAAAAATATGATTAAGTCAAATTATATTGCGTAGGGAATGCATTGCACTTATATAATCGATGTATTGCAGCAAACATATGTGTAGAGGCCCTATGGACAGTACCATAGCAGAGACCTTGTGATACCAGATTCTGGTATCCAATGTGGCTGGAATGATCACCGAATTAAGAACAACTAAATTCCTCAGCACCTTCTCTTATGATAATTTTCCTAATTCCTTCGGTCAAATGCTCTGTATCATCACAATTTATTCGGATATGGATTATATAAAAAATAAGATTTATAACAAAATATTTATTACAATAAAATGCATATGCTCACCGTCTCACTGATTGTCACAAGAAATAGTTTGATAGGGAAAACATAACGATTCAAGAACACAACAGAATTTACCTGTGACAAATTTGAGATATTTTCTGTGATATCAGAATGATTAATAATTTGTAGTCTTATAAATAATCTATTGTCAAAATTCTGCGCAATTATACTGACATCATATTTGTCCGAAGCAGAACCATAGAATGTCATATCTCACCAAGCTTAATCTCAAGAAGACTAAATAGTTGAGTCAAAAAAGTCAAGCCATAATATTTGACCAGTTAAACAAATAAAATTTAAAAATATACAATATATATTTCAAACATGACAATATTTGCAACATGCGGCTCCGCGTTACAACCCAATGAAGTTCAATTATGACAAATATAGTTCTCTTTAAGGTCAAATAGTCTAATTCTGGTTTTACACAATATTTCTCTTAAGTTGTGATTTAAGCAACAATCTCTGTTAGTTTCAAGCAGTTTTAATTGAATAGCAAATTTAATTGTAATTAATATGGTTTTGTTTAATAATAATACACACCCGCGCGCAATACGCAGGTAACATGCAGTGGATTTATGTGACTTACCGCTCAAACCCAGGATTTATTTGTTTTGTATGTCTTAAATTTTTTTACATAACTGCTAACAGTTCAATTAAGACTCTCGTGATCTATATTTTAGGTATTTCCCAATCATTTATCCGAAACCATACAATTCAGTAGATTTATGTTATTTAACACTTAAAACCTAGCATACAGTGGACTAATTATTTGTGGTGCTTATTGTGACTACTTTTACACGATTTTTTTGCTTAATATCATTTTGATTAATAAAACCATGACTTAATGCAGTGGCCTTCTCACATCACCCTTCGGGAAAGGGCCATGGAATAAGCATGAACGCAGTTACCTGATATTATGTAGGAAGATAATTTCGCACTAAATAGACAACTAGCTCACAGAACATCTTACATTAGCTAAAAAACCTCCTACAATATTGCAGAAGCTTGGAGATTTTATTTTATTTATTTCTCTATTATGACAGCTCAAATTAACTCGCCAAAATTTTGTCAAAATAAATTTCAAATTAAATACGCTGGTCTATTGAGAACACGCGCTTCAGTAGAACAATTGCATGCGACTTCGGATCTATATATGCGTGATTCAATTACCACGCAACACACTCTGTTCTTCTCGTTACCAGCAATTTTTGTCGTCTTCTCTGCTCTGACTATCTAGGACTGTTGTCCTACTTTCGTTTGCTACGCTGGATCACGAAGTCGGCTAGTCTTCAGTCATACAGATTTTCTGGTTTCTGCGCATTCACTCATATGTAATCCATTCTAATTTAATCGGATTTCTACATATGCCAGCCAATCTGTGTTGCCGCAGACATTTATAAAAACTAGACAAGACATTTGAATAGCAATTAACTGATCCTTCTACGTTAGATCTACTTACATCGTGCATCTGCTCAAAGGATCAGAAGTCCGCGAACAGAACACAAATAACCAGTGTCTAGACATCCACATTCCTCCAAGTCGCATCAACTCAATGAAAAGCCACTAACAGTACTGCTTCCTGATCGTTTATTGTATTACCAATAACATTGCACGGCACTCCAGCGGGAGCGTTTCCCTAGTGTAATGGCACAGAACAATTCGTTTACATGTTGCCTAAATGAAATTCAAATTTCCTTTACGCGGTACCAATTAAAACAAGCAAAATTTGCCGTTAACCAATGGCGTGCGAGCTTACGCTTGCAAAAGTATATAAGCACGGTGCATTTACCATGCACTATCACACACGCTTGATATTTCTTCCGGTGCGCTACGAGTAATAGCTATCGATCTCTCTACTTGACTGTCTGCCTACGCTGACTTCTGGACTTTCGTCTGTCACGCTTTGTCATCTAATCACTTGGATTTCAGTCACAACAATCTTCTTGTTGCTGTACCACTAGTCATACAGATCGATTATCTATTAATCAGACTTCTACGTGTGCCACCCATCAGGGAATTGCCGCAGATCTTCAACAAGATAATTCTGAGACTTTACACAGCAACTCACCTCTCTGGTTTCGACAACTACTTATCAGGGTGCCTCTACACGAAGGAACACCAGTCGGTCAACCAGAGCCTGCCTTAAGTGTCTAGGAGTACTTCTAGACACTGCAACACTACCACATTTTTGCCGGAGAACGCAATTTCGGCCATGATAAGGGCCACCAACAGCAACTGACTCTCATTATCTACGGCCATTAAATATTTTGCCACGTCGCATAGCATTTACTTGCAGCCGAGCATATAAAAATTGTCGAAAGTGCCAGGATTTTGTTTTTAGACTTGTTATTTTGTCACAAATCATTTTTTTTAAAATAATAAAGTGTTTCTTTTTTATTATTGTTCTGAGGAAATTATAATAAAATCGCCGTTAGCACACCGAACCATTCTGTTCTTCACCTTGTTTCGGAATATAACTTAGTCAATATCTTTTGGATTTTTCCTTGTTGTGTATAAACAGGGAAGCAACTTTTGGGAGATTTTTCTGTCGTTCAAATCTTTTCTCTTCTACGTACAGACTGCGCCAAACCGTGGAAGCAGATTTATTTCTGTCAGTTATATCGCTCAAATCTGTTTACATCAAACTGCGGAAGCAAATTTTGATTCTGATTTAGTGAAAGCAGATATTAATTCTGATTTTTCGGGAGCAGATTTCGTCAGTTTTCTGTAAAAATGTTTAAGTCAACTGAGGAAGCATATTTTGATTATGGTTGTGTGAAAGAAAATTTTGTCAGTTATCTGTAAAACTGTTTATGTTCAACCTGTGGAAAATAAATTTGATTTTGATTTTGTGGATGCAGACTTCGTCCGTGTACATCTGTGGAAGCAGTTTTGGGTTAGCCTTTTGTTATTTTTTATCTATAAGGCACGTATGTTTTAAGTATTCACATCGTTTCATGCATTTTATTTTGCTTACCTTTAATATAAAAATTTATGCTTTTAATAGCCCGTAAGATGCTTAGAATGTCAGGTTCAATTTAAGATGTTGATGTCCCTGTATGGGATGGAGAAAATGAATAATTCTTTGTGCGCGTAGACACTGCTTTCTCTCCGTTTCCAGATTATGACAGTCATCAAAAATTGCCAATGGTTTTTGCAAAACTACATTCAGAATTGCAGCAAAAGAATTATCCGAAGCTTGAGGCGATTAGGAAACCACTCAATCCCGTTTTGTGCCTCCAAGTTGAAGTGGAATCCTTGCTGGGCCTCACTGAAACAATCTTCCGCAGTCATCAAAATTGCTTGCCAGACAGCTCACAAAATCTCTCACCATAGATGACTTTTCAGATAGATGCGAGTTAGAATTTAGGGTTTTAGAACTTAAGTTAACATTGTTATCGTTTTGTTCTACCGCGCAGGATGACAGAACCACTTCCCAAAAGAGAACAATAGTGAAAATGGCTACAGTACGAGATTGGTTAGCCTTAGGGAAATATGAGCTGAATCAAGTGAGCGCACGACCTACTTAGTCAACCAAAAGACGAACTATCAGTAGGCGACAATCTAGATCCCAGCAATCTTTTAATAAATTTGCCCCAAAGAATTGTTGCTATAATCACTACAACTTTATAATTCATGTCAAGTCTGTCTCCACCTTTCAGAAGAATTTCCAAATGAGTGTCAATTTTCACAGTTGACGGGCCAGTCCTCAGAAAACAGGCGCAGTGGAGCTTCAGGATCGGGAAACGTATGGCGCAGAAAGGAAAAGAACGTACATTCTGCGCACTTACAGCATCAATGGAGCCGCTGGGAACCAATTGTTGTGTCCACCTATGTTTGATGTTCAACGAATTTGTATGCCGTCAGTGTTTATTATTAGCGTATCATCTAGACGAGCCATAATTATGTCTAACTCGTCCGTTAAATTCTTCATTTGAGACGCCAGTGCCTGAATCAACGTTTCGACCCCATCAGAAGACATTTTTAATTGTGCCATAAATGCTTTATTTTTACTCAATTATATATAGAATTTTGCACGCACAACAAGAATCTATTTAATAAAACAAATTTACACATTAATTAATATATGTTCACATCAGCTCAACGTCTGCTTTTCTCATTGTGCTGCCTGCTTACTTCTTATCCGGGCGCTTCTGCGAGGAATTTCTGTTGAAATAATGTCTGCCCTAGATAAGACCTTTTGCTCATTATTTGTCTTAAAGGTGGCTATTGCCACACCAATCACTTACAATCTGGCATTCTCATAGAATATTTTCGTCCTTGCCGAATATGCCACATAGATAGCAAAATTGACAATGTCATACGTAATGACCAGCTTAATTGTTTTTATGGCCCGTCCAAACAACCTAACGAAATTTTGCATCATCTGGATTTTAGAACTGGCAAATAATTCATCGTAGACGCAGGTGCAGCAATTTCAGTTCCAAAGGGTGATTCTATAGCCGAGATTTCTCTAGGCGTTTTAATTGCAACAGCTACAGGGGAGCCCGTACCTACTTATGGTTGTCGCTATCGCACACTCCAAATAGGTTTACGGCGTCGAGTTACTCACAACTTCAAACACCATAAAAGGCATTGATTTCCTGTTGAAATATCTGCTCATTGCTGATCTTGCCATTCAAAATATCATCGACCTCTCCACCGGACTTGAGCAAAGTTTTTGGACACTTGACTTCGTGCGTTTGGAATTACAGGTCATTCAGCCTAACCCAGTGCACCATTCAGCATAGATATCAACATCTCTTCGAGAACACAAGTCGTTTTTCGATCTCAGCAAGTCAGAGATACGAGTTGTATCAATAATCACATTTGAGACTAAGAACGCACCAATGGTCCGATATAGGGCTGGTATTAATTCAACAGAATGTCCTCGCAAAAGCGCCCGTATTAAGATAAAGCTGTCAGCACAGTAATAGAAGCAGACTTCAAGTTGAAGTGAACATAAAATATTTCATATTTGTAAATTTGATTTACTAAATTGATGCTCTTTATCCGAGCAAAATCCTATATATACGTGATTAAAAATAAAACGTGTGAAATTTATAGATGGCTTCTGATGAGTTGTAAACGTAAATTAAAAGAATGGTTGCACAAATGAACAATTTGACTGCAGAATTAGGTATAATTAAGTCTCGACTGGATGATAAATTTGTCGGGTGGAACGCAACGACCGGAGAGAGCGTGCTTGTGGTTTTCAACATTTTTCTCTACTTTCGAAGGATATCGGGTTTTATTTTGTTTTTATTTTCAGATTCTCGGGATTTCTTGTCTGATTTCTTCTCCAGGATACTCCAGGAATCTACCTACACATTTTTTGGAATCTACCTTCAGTTATCAAGGATCTATTTCTAGCCCACCCGATTTTTCCGTTTATTTCTACATTTTAATACCTATTCTTTTTCGCTCATCAATACTCATTCTTTTCCTCTCTTTTACCGTAATCAACATTAATTCTACTCTTCTATCTAACTCCACCATGAACCAACTTTCGTCGCCAGCCCCCATCTCCCCGTTCCTCACCCAAAAGATTATCTCCAATATTTCTGATCTCCAACAGCAAATGGCGGACATCACAGGATTACTTGGAGCACTGACTGGCAACCTTTCAGTCTCCTCCGTTCAGCCCCATTTGTTGCGTCAAGCGGATGCGTTTCTGAATGGGGTAGCCAGGGAGGTTGCCCTGCGAAACCACAACAAGCGAAACCTCTTTCTTTGGTCTCCGCGCTCCCCACTCTCAAAGGACGATCTGGCCTCAGATCTCATCAGTCAAATAGGGGAAAACTTTAGCCACCTTAAAGAGATCTCCTCGGGAAAGGGTCGAGCCTTCATTCTCTCCTCGCACAAAAGACTGTCTGACGATGAGGTTCGTCATCTCAAATTACACTCGCCCATCTTAACATCCGGACAAGTCAAACTCAAACGAGACTACACTCTGCTACAGAGGACTCTAGAGAAAGCCCAAACTCACAAACCGGACACCACCCCTCCTCCAGCTCATCACGCCTTTCCGGGCTGGAGCAACCCAAAGAAAAGCCGTTCAGTTCACGGCGGAATCCTTGGCGACGCACCTTCCTCCAGTCCACCCCTACTCACACCTTCCCGATTTGAAGGCCTTCCTCTCACCTTTAGCCCTTACTCCGCAACCAGTCCCCCCACACTATCTCAAGCTTTACCACGTCGTCGTGGCCGACCACGCCGCGCTAAGCCTCCTAATAACGCATCTTCTCTCCCAAACTCGTCCGCCAGGTCCACATCCCCTCGACAAGTTACCTTTGTGACAGATGCTATGACCCAGAAACCGAAAAAACGTAAGTCTACTAAGGCCAAGCAAAACTTCGACCCAGCCCCATCAACTTCGTCTCCCCCTACTGAATCCATCATCGACCCCACCCTGGACAGTTCCGCCCCAGCTCCTGATCTTTCTCTGTCCCTGCTCGCCCCCTCAACGCACCTTCCGAGTGCCCCCTCGAACCCAGATATCTCGCCCCCCTTTTGCTTTCAAACCCTACAACTGCCTCACCCACCTGATAAACGCGGGACAACAGAAATCCAAATCGACGCTGACCACTCTATCCTTGTCAACGAGCGGTCTGTCACCCTCATCAGCCCTAGATCTCGCTCCACCCGCCAGCGGAAAGCCCCCGCACGCTTCTCCTCCCCGATCTAACCATCCCTCTCTCAAAGCGCTCTCAGCAATCCTCATCAACTGCAGGTCACTTACGCCTAAAATTAATCAACTACGAGCCTTTCTGTCCTCTAACGAGATTGACATATGCGTTCTTGTTGAGACTTGGCTGTCCCCTTCCATCCACTGTGATGATCTTTTCCTCATTCATGGATACACGTTCCTTCGTAGCGACAGAACTGTCGGTCGTGGGGGCGGACTAGCTGCCTATGTCCGATCCCTTCTTATGCCCAAACGCTTGTCGACATCGAACTCTCAAGGATTGGAATTTTTCTCGTTTCAGCTACAAATCCTTAACCAAAGCATATCTACCTGTGTTGTCTACAGACCCCCTAATATCTCACTCATCGACGACACTCGCGGGGCCCAACTCCTATCTACTTTTTTCTCTTTACACTCTGATCGGTACGTCGTTGTGGGTGATCTCAACCTCCCCATGACTAACTGGCATAATCTAGCTTCCGAAAGTCACCCACTGCTTCGACTCTTCGCGGATAACCTGCTACACCAATTCGTGCATTTTCCTACCCGAGGGAACAACCAACTGGATTGTGTACTCTCCAATAACGAGGTGACCGATGTTCGCTCTCGGGAGATCTTCCCCAACCTTGATCACTGTCAGGTATCCTTCCTCTTACCTCTCTTATCCTTCACCCCTCGAGAAGACACCCAATCTTTCAGACGATTCACCAACTGGGAAGAGTTCCGCCGACTCTGTGACACAGTTAACTGGAGGGACCTCTTTCTCCCAAACAATCTCTCCTCGTGCTTTTCCGAAGTCCATAACATCCTATCCTCCCACTATAACTCCGCCACCTCTATTCAACAAGTATACTCGACGAATAAGTTGAACGCTCTGTTTAAGGCACGTGACAACCTCGCACGCAACTCTCGCCTACGCACATCGTCACTTGCTCGCGCCCTCGCTCTGAGACGCATTGATGGGCTCATTAAACAGGCTATCAACAAACAAGCGCTCCACATCGAAAAACGCATCCGCTCAGCTCCTAATCCCCGGGCAAAGTTCGCCATCATCAAACACCAATTGCTGCAAAAGCCTAAAACCTCGTTTATCAACTTCTCTCAGTCAGGCGACCCCTGCTTCGCCAATGATTATCTGACTCACCTTCTCGACTCCTTTTCCACTCCCACTCCGCCTGTTGAGATGTTAGACAACGGAGACACCGAGAACCTACGCTGGTTCCATGTCTCTCCGGCTTCCGTCGCCCAAGCAATTAAAAACATTAAATCTAAACACCAATTTGATCAATATGGTGTCTCGGTCAGTATGATTGCCCTTCTAGGCTGGAACGTCTTCTCTCTGATTGCAGATGTTATTAATCATTGTCTCGAAACCACCTATCTTCCCCCGGACTGGCTCAATTCGACGATCTCTCCTATCCCTAAAAATGGCACTTCTTCGATCTCATCATTTAAAGATCTCCGCCCCATTACTATCGTCCCTTCTTTCACCAAAATCTTCGACAGGATCTTATACAACCTAATCTACCCCTCCATTAAGTCTCATGTAAACTTCTATCTCCTCGATGATCAACATGGCTTTCTGAATGGCCGCTCCTCTTCCACCAACTTAGTTAGTGTTCTCGATCATTGCTACTCCTCCTTCTCTAAAGGGCTTCAGTGCACCCTCCTATTCCTGGATATTTCCAAGGCTTTTGACTCGCTGTCATTTTCAGCAATCGAATCCGCCTTACTGAGAAGCGGTATCTGCGGCAACGTACTCAATCTTATTAGTTACTATCTCCGAAACCGATATGCGACAGTAAAAGTTGGCAGTAGTCACTCGAGGCCAGCCCATATCAGATCCGGTGTTCCCCAGGGCTCCGTACTTGGTCCCATTCTCTTCAACCTTACGCTCGCGCACATACAGGTTGATGACAACCTTTTCAAACTGTTCAAATATGCGGATGACATGGTTATCGTATTCAGCAACTCCAAAACATCCAACTCCTTATCCCTTATATCGGAGCTCCTATCCTCGCTCCACTCGCAGCTCAGCAGAATCGGCCTCAAACTAAATCCCACCAAAACTCGCATAATGAAACTCTCCTCTGATCCATTCTGCTCTATCCCGGTTGCCAACTACCCCCTTGATATAGAAATAATAGATTCGGCCAAACATCTTGGCATTCACTTCTCAAAATCCCTAGACTTCTCCCTACACCTTACACACACTACCTCCAAACTCTTCAAATGGGCCCGTCTGATCTGTTTTAAGACTAACAATCCCACTCTCCAACTCACGTTATTCAAGGTCTACGTTCTGCCCCTCATTTCCTACGCCAGCGAATTCTACTGTCCTCTCACCCTCGCCTCCTCCTATACTATTGAACAGATATCCTCCAGATTTCTAAAACGAGTCTTCCCGAAATGCCAAAACTATAGGGAACGCCTTCTTCTGGCAAACCTTCTTCCGCTTTGGTTCACCCGTCACCTTCGCGTCATTTCTTTTATCCACAAGATCACAACCTGCTTACCACTCTCCAATTTTGCCCACCCCAGTCACCACTATGCCACACGTTCTAGTAACTCTTCTATCCAAGCCTACCATACCCCCACCATATTTAAAAAAATCTATCTCTTCTCCAAAGCCACTAATGTCTTCAACGCTCTCCCCACAGACATAAAACTCCTACCCCAGCACGAATTCAAAAAGGCAGCCCATCAGTACTTCTTCAACAAACTTCTTTGTGATACGACCGATTGGAAACGAAACTGGTTCCTTCTCAATCCATAACATTTACTTCACCCCAGGCTATCCTCTTTACTAACTTCGTAGGGTTAAATCCCTCAGGCAGCCATCTTCCACTTTACCTCTCTTGTCTTATTCTTTTCTTCTAGATTCACTAATACCACCTCTCAGCCCATTCCTAACCCCATTATATCCACGTTGTGGATACTCTACTACGTTTTGCTCATCCAACTCTTTTCTTTCTTTCTTGTTTCAGCGGAGGACCGGAAACCCAACAGCCCTACCGATCCACCAACGGTTCGCTTCGGACTTCGACTCTCCCTGGTCTTCTTTTAATCACAATCACGTTCTACGGATGCCTGCGATCCTTGCAAGACTCGCTCGCCTCAATCCTGCCGACTCCATCAATTCATTCGTCACGACAATGGACTCCATCGGTCGACGTCTACCTCCGGGCCGCCATCTTTTCATCTTCATCTTTGTTTTCGATCTCACATTCACCTTGAAGATCTGATACTTCACGGACTATCTCCAATTGATCTTGTCTAGTCAAATGGAACTTCGCTTATATTTATTTTTCACCAGATTGAACTATCTTGATGTTAATGATAACTTTTCCCCTCCCCAACCCCTCCCCCTGCTATTAAATACTTTGCTAGTCACAATTCCACTCACCTCCACATATCCTACCCTTGATTTGCTATTTCAATGGTTGGGCCAGTTGGCCTTTGATGCCAAATAAATGTATTATTATTATTATTATAAATTAATAATAAATTCTGATGGAATCCGCATAAACGACCCAACCAATATAGGTGGTCACATATATGACGACCGCGCCGAAAAGGAATTAGAAAAAATATGCTGGTGTTTTCACACGTATCGACGATTTTTTTCCGACCGTCATCAAAATTTAAGCCAATGCTTGTACATTTTCATGTGGAAAGGCCACAGTTGTGGTTCTAAAAATTTGAAGCATTAGTTCGAGCACAAGAATTTACATTAGAAGCACTTATAGTGCGCGTGGCTGTCCAGGAGTTGGTTTACCGGTCAGTAGCAGTCCAAATGGAATTTCCGGTCGACCTCACATATGTAGAATACAAAAGACGAGTGTTAGATCACTTCCAAGCCAGGCCTCAAGAGGTGTTTTTATAATTGTATAGTCTCAAACCATTTCTGATTGAGATGTCCGTTGATACCATGGCGCGCATCAAACGGTGGTTCTCCAAGCAAATTAAATCTTTACCCGAGTTGGAACCGCATGAGACCATCGTGTTTATGTTGCTGGATACTACCAGATACGGTGCAATATCCGACGCCCAGGAAGGCCTGGAAGAGTGTTTTTGTCTCTTCAATGTTCGGTCATGATGACAAACAAAGTGGTAGCTGCAACACCACGCATGGGCCCAGTTACAACATTTGGTAGGAGCGACATATCATACTGGAATACTTTGAGACATATTCATCTAATCTGCGACAGATGGCAACAGAAAGTGGCCTGGAAGCAAAGTCAATATATAAGGACACCAGTTTCGACGAATACGTCATATAAGCGTCAGCAAAACCAATAAATTGCTCCTAGAGAATGGCCATTTTAATGAGTAAATAGGACCTACAATCTCACAAATAAGGGTAGTCGAGATCAGGGCACAAATATTAATCCTTCGGAGGCTCCGAAGGGTAGATCGAGGGAAGACCAATAGAAAAACCTAAAAAGTGTTCCGAATCAGATGGCCTTCGAAGAAAAAGAAGTTTGGGAAAAATTGCCACATGTAAGGATTTTTATAAAAGTAAAATTTTTAAAATTCTTCAATGAACAGCCGGTAATAATGCAATTGGATACTGGAGCTGATGTGCCGATATTACCAGTGACTTGGCTACTTAACAATGTAAAGCCTACGAGAGCAAATTTGTGTCAGGCGTCGGGCGCTTTGATAGAGGCTGCCGACGAATGGGACATGAAATTATTAATAAATGATAATATCTATCGTATTTCTTTTTCTATAGCGAATACTCAAACGCCCTTATTGGTACTTGATTTCATTATAAATGGGTTAAGACCATAGACTGTCAAAATAAGCGTATATGCATATCGGGTCCTGAAAGCATAAATTCAATAAAGTCTATCGGTACACTTAAGTTGATGGAAAAGACTAGTTGTCTGCCAGAGTGGTGTAAAAATCTTCAAACCCAATACGAAATTATATTCCAACTTCCTGATTGCTGCGAATGTCCAGGGATGACCGTCGACCAGTTTAAACAATGGCTAGAACTAAATGAAGGTTACGAACCACCAAAAGTAATTGGTGCTCCTCCAAATTAATTAGCAGCAGCGACTCGAGACATGATAGAAGCCGGCGTACTTGAACCATCTTCATCTGTCTTTGGAGCTCTAATGGTTTACGTTACGAAAAAGGATGGTTCGCACCGACCGGTCGCTGATTTTCGGCAATTAAACTCGGTGACTAAACCTGAACTGTATCCCATTCCGGCTCTGTATGCTCTGTTACTACAGCTAGCTGGAGGCAAATGGTTTTCCTTGCTTAATCTTAAACTGGGATTTTGGCAAATAGGCGTGCGGCCCGAAGACCGATGGAAGTTAGCGGTACAGGTACCCCAAGGTCAGGTCCAATTTACTCGGTTACGATTTGGTCTTAAAAATGCGTCGAAATTAATTCAATGATTGATGGACTCTTTTGTATCTGACTTAACTTGTACAACATCTTACGTGGACGATGTTATATTGTGATCCACTACTGAACACAAATTACGTATTAGGCTGCAGAAGATGTTGGCCAAAGCTGTAGAATGATGATTACATTTTAATCCAGAAATGTTCAGATACGTCGAGAAGTGCGGTTCCTGGGTCACTCAGTCTAAGCGGTAGGATGTATGCAATTAGATTCGTATGTACAGCCTATTAAGGATTAACCAGTGCTTACTACTAGAAAAACAGTTGAGCAGGTTTATTGGTATGATGAATTTCTGTAGACCATACCTCACAGGGATGGCGGTTACGCAGCAACCCTTGTCTAAGTTAACTAGTGCCAAGATACCATTTCGTTGGATGGAGGAGGCTCCAGAATCGTTTATGCTATGCAAGCAGAAATTAATAGATGCAACTATTTTGACTTTTTCTCTAGGTAATATGTCAATTGTTACAGATGCATCAGATATTAGGATAGGAGCAGTGTTAAAAGCTGACGGACGTCCTGCGCAATATATAAGTCGCACACTCACTAAGGTGAAACAAAACTATACTGTCACAGAAAAGGATTTATTTGTGGAACAATGGGCGCTACGAAAGTTTAGATATTTTTTAATCGGTGGACACAAAGACGTCTTTACCGACCAGAATGAACTGGTACATTGGAGATCACTGAGTATTGAGAAGAAACAAGTACACCGGACCATTGAAGAGCTGGAAGAGTATGATGTATCAAATCATCATAGAGCCGGGATCGAGAATGCGGCAGCCAATGCGCCCAGCAGAATTTCCGCTGTGCAGATTTCGCCACTTATAAAAGTCTCTGCGGAACAGGGAAAGTATGCCAAATGCCAGGAAAACGTCAATCACTTAAAAAACGGCACAGTGGTGTCCGCAACATATAAAACAGTGAGTCTAAAAAACGGCCTGTTGATGCGGAAAGAAAAAAAACAGAGCAATGGTTTGTTCCAGAATATAAAAGAACAAAATCGATTGCCTTTGGCATGAGACGGTGTGACATCCCAGCGCCGGGTGACTCATTGGGACATTTCAGTCACGATTTTATTGGCCTGGCATGTCCAAAGGAATTCGTAGCTATTGTCAACAGTGCAATACATGCCAACGTTGTAAGCCACAAAAAAGAGAAAATGTCACTCCGATTGCTTTCAATGTCACTGCATGGAACGAGTTTCTGGATATAGACCTGGTAAGTCTACTGCCGGTACCTGGTGGTAGGGTGTCTTATGTGATTTCCATGGTCGATAAGTTTACCCGATGGGTCGAATTTGAACCACTGAAAAAAATCACAACAGACAAAATTATAACATGCTTAGAAGAGCGATGGCTCAGTAGATTTGGTGCATCAAAAGTTATTTTTGCCAACGGAGGTACACATTTTGAACCGAAAGAATTTAATCAGTGTTGCAAAGACCTTGACATAAAGCATTTCCGCATGGCCACTTACCACACGCAGACCAACGCGACGGCTGAGCAAGCACACCGGACATTGAAGGATGTACTGCGATGTTGGTGCCACGAAAGCTCGGAGACGTGGAGAGATAAATTACATTTTGTCGAGCGGGCCATTCGCTTTAGAATAACAACAGCTACAGGATTCGCTCCAACGACCATGGTCTATGGAGTGCATAATAGATTGCCAGATGAACCTGTAATCCCAGGATCCCATGAGCGCTGCATCATAGCGGATATTCAGGAGCGCCCAATACAGTTAACTGAATATGTAGGTGCGACACAACGACAGAGCTATGAAAGGCGACCGACAGGCACTTGCGTAAATTTACGCGACTACGTCATGGTTGCGAAGGCCGAGTCCATGGCCCTGCAGACTGTCAATGATGGGCCGTATCGCGTGGACAATGTGGACTTAGAGCACAATACATTTATCGTTAACATGGCCGATGGACCACGAGCTGTCGCACTTGATCGTTTAAGCAAGATGCCAATGCCGATTCCTGAGAGCGGAAAATGTAGCAATAGCCACCTTTGGGACTAGAAATGCACCAAGGGTCCTATATAGGCCTGACATTAATTAAACAGAAAGTCCTCAAAGAAACGCCCGTATTTGCATGGAGCAGTCAGCAGAATGTTTGAAGCAGACTTCGAGCTGAATTTAACATAAAAAAATTAATATTTATAAATTTGTTTTACTAAATCGATGCTGTTTAACCAAGCAAAATCCTAATCATACTTGATTAAAATAAATCGTGTTTGTAAAAATTATAAATGGCTTCTGATGGGTTGGAAACGTTGATTAAAGGACTAACTGCACAAATGAACAATTTGACAGCAGAATTAGGTATAATTAAGTCTCGACTGGATGATACACTACTAATGAATTCTGATGTAATACGCATAAACGATCCAACCAATATGGGTGGATACAATATGGGTCTCCAACACGATGCACCATATCGTCACAGCAGGAAACCTATTGCACACAAAAAGCGACCGTTAGCGCCTGCTAAGCTGAAAACTGCCCAAGAGGTATTTTCACGGCGATTGGAACAGGGAATCATCAGACCATCGAAAAGTTCATGGACGTCACCACTGCACTTAGTCTCCAAATCCAATGAATCGTACAGAATCTATGGAGTTTATTGCAAGTTAAATTTTGTGATCAAATCCAATCCATATTCTATTCCCAATATTAACACCTTACTTGAAAAACTCAGCGGTAACAATTTCTTCTCAGTGTTTGACCTCAGACAAACCTACCATCATATCCCGGTAGCGACAGAAGTTATTGAAAAGGCTGCGGTCATCACTCCATTTGGCCTTTACTAATACCTCTACATGCCCTTTGTTCTCAAGTGTGCCACTCAGACATTTCAAAGATTCACGGACAAAATACTCCGCGACGACGCCGCTTACTGTATGTCATATCTCGATGACAAAATGGTTTTCAGTCCAGATTGAAAATCTCATGCCAAGCATTTACGAAATGTCCAACAACGGATTCTTGATCAACTTTGATAAGTCGCAGATTGCAACTACATCCGTGGACTTCCTGTGGCATCGTATTACGAATTCAAACACGAAAATCAAGGCTATAAGTGAGCTTCAGAAAATTTTACGAGTTCTTAACTACAATCGCAATTTCTTTCCCGGCCTATCACGACAAATTTATCTGGTGTGTAGGCACCTGCGCTATCTAAAAGGTTTTAGCAAGAAATCCATCGTTTCTTTGTCGTCTGAAGACGAGGAAATACTTCGACTCGCCATCAAATCGTTAGCAAATGCTACAATGCTAACGCATCCAGATTTCCAAAGACTTTTCTACTCACAACTAATGTATCTGAAATTGCTATTAGGGCCATTTTTGAACAATAGATCAACAGAGTTTGGAAGCCTATTGGCTTTTAATCGCGTACTCTGCAAACAGTAGAAAGAAGATACGACACTTTCGTTCGAGAACTCCTCGCCATCCACACGCAGTGCGCCACTTTATCAGCATCATTGGCAGCTGCAGATTTTTTGTTTTTACAGATCATACATCATTAGTTAGCGTACTTCAAAACGCGACTTCAACTGTCGCAAAGTGCACTTCCAGAGTAAAAAGACAGCTGTCTCGTCTCAGCAAAAGGCAATTTGAAATCTTCCATGTCAAGGGCGAACAAAACTTCATTGCAGACGCACTTTGAAGGCCAGACGTCTCGCTACAACCGCCTTTACCATCGCCATTTACATTCAACTCCCTCAGGGAACTTGCACTAACGCCATCGCTCCTGCAAACAGAACAGCGCGTTGACACTCAAATTTATAGACCAGTAGCTCGTCACCCCACCAAGTCTGTATGCCGACTGTGAGAAGGCTTACTCATTGCTTACTTCACGGGTACGCAAGCCCGTTCTGCCGACCAGCCTTCAGAAAAAAGTTTTCGACTCAATTCGACTCAATATTATTATTTGATGGAACACGTGTGGTTTGAATCCAAATAAAGATATTCTATTCTATTCTATTCTATTCTAAAATTCACTCAAGGCAGCTTTATCATTCTCGTCCATTAATGGCAACTGGGTCCTAAATGTCATACGTTCCCGTACACGCGAATCTATTAAGACGTCTGCGTTACAACTCCTGTACAGCATGGATCAACGCCTGTCTAGTCACCTCCCACGTTTACAACTCGCAGAAAATGATCCAGAAGTCGAAGCTTCCCGCCTTCAACTTCATTTTGGTAACATGTCTGAACAGCAGCCGAGACATACGCCTCGCTCATTCTTTGTGCACCCGCAGCTCAACGGCTACAAAAGAGTACTCATTCGTAACGACGCTGCAGTTGCGCCGCTACAAACAATGTATCGTGGCCCTCACCAGATTTTATTCAGAGAGCCGAAATATTTCATTATTATACAAGGTGTGACACCTACATCGGTAAGCGTAGACAGGTTGAAACCGTTCATCGAACCGCCTGATCCTGGCAACATACAACATTCTACACGCGTCTCAGGCTCTATATGTCTACAATCTCAGTCTAAGATAGATTGCTTTGCATAACGCATAACTGATATTTTTAAACTAATTTTTCGTCATTCTACGTCTCAAATGTTTCTTTATATGTGCACCTCTTGCACCCTATCTCACGCCACGTGACATCTGGATCCACATGATTCATTTACCTTTCCCAAACTCACTTGTCTCACGTGGTATAACCAGTTTTCATTAGCTAATAATTGTGTAGAATTTGTGAACAGTTCTTCGGTAATATGCCGTCTCTGCGGCAATTTTCGAGTAGACTTTTTGTCATTACCATTTGATTTTCATGCATATATTTTTAAACATTTTATTGTTGCAAGCTATGGCTTACATTGCCTATTTTGGTATGACCAGCTACTTATAGTTAACGCCTTTTTTAGCAACACTAAGTAGTGGTCGGCTTTGTATCATTGTACAGGCCACTTTTAATGCACATATCAACTTCATCAGTTTCACAGTGCACACTACGAGTATCATGACCACAACGATGGACACACACTAACTCCTGTAGTCAAATTCAAACTCATTGACGGCGATCCAGCCTCCCCAATTTTCATTTTAAACCAGATAACTTCAGTGGCAATCTAATTTGTAATTTTCACTCTGCGGCACTCAAAACCCCACAGTACTCTTATTAGCTTCATGCGGTATGACCGGCTACTACAGCTAACAATTTTTCAGCAATTCCTACTGGTTAATTGATATCATATCGTTTTTGAAGCAACCAACGAGCACGCTTCAGCCCAGCATTTTCTGTAAATTTATTATTAGCTATGGGCAGAATATTAACCAGATGCTTAACTGGGTTCGAACTCAGCCCTACATTACATATCAAGCATCACCGAGAGGAAAGTGATGTAACGGCTCAGATCAATTCGCTGACATATTGCCTAAATGAAATTCAAATTTCATTTAAACAAGCGAAATTTGCCGTTAACCAATGGCGTGCGACCTTAAGCTTACAAAAGTGTATAAGCACAGTGCATTTGCCATGCTGCAACACACACACTTGACATTTGTCCGGTGCTCTTCGCGTGGTTGCTGTCACTCTCTCTAATAGAAAATCTAACAACGCTGATTTCTGGACTTTATTCTGTCATGTTGTATCACATAGTCACTTGAATTTCAGTAATGACTATCTTCTTGTTGCTGAGCCACTAGTCATACGGATTGATCATATATTAATCGGTCTTCTACGTGTGGCAGTCACCACGTTGTTGCCGCTGATACTCAACAAGACAATACTGAGGCTTCACACAGCAGCTCACCTCTCTGGTTTCAAGAACTCTACTTATCAGGATGCCGCTACACGAAGAAAAACCAGCCAATCAACCAGAGCCGGCCTCAAGTGCCTAGGAGAACTTCTAGACACTGCAACACTACCTCACTTTCTCGGTATTTTCCGGAATACGGAATTCTGGTCCTGATAAAGGCCACCCACAATAACTGTCTCGTATTATCTACAACCTTTAACAATTTTATAACATCATACGTTATTTACTGGCAGCCGGCGCGTTTACACAAGTATGTTAAATTTGTTTTATTGTCCGAGCGTCTGTTGTTTTTGTGGATTTTGTGAGTTCGCGTTTCTAATTAATAGAATAGAATAGAATATCTTTATTTGGATTCAAACCAAATATATTCCATCAAATAATAAAATTGTAAATTGTACAATATATATTAAAAAATTATCACATCACAATAATTGTGCAATTAATATCATGTAGATAGGTATTGTTATATATAATATTGTTATATATTCTTATATTCGATAAGTCCAAATGATCTTGAAAGTGAGTTTGAGGGTTCTTCGCTCGGGATACAAATTGCCGATATTTAAAAAATGTTTTCATAATTCTACTGTACAATTTTCTATGAGACCCAGCGTTGTGCAAAGCGATACTTTATTTGATTTGGGAAACAGGTCGATTTTTACAGAAGAGCATGATATGTTTAGAGAAACTGTACGTAAATTTATTAAGGAGGAGGTTGTTCCACACCATCCCAAGTGGGAAAAAGATGGAAATGTTGATCGAAATGTATATCTTTGGCTTATAGTTTGGTTTAGCTCTGGTTAAAAGCTGGTGCTCAAGGTCTCTTAGGTGTTGCAATTCCTGAGAATGCCGGTGGTCACGGCGCAGACATTCTGAGTGCTGCAATTGTTTGGGAAGAATTGTAAGTTTATTGTTCTTGTGTTTTGTCTTTCTTTACATACTATCATTGATAAGGTCGTTATTTACGTTTGATTTCTCTCTTCTTGTTTTAGAGGCTCTTTTTCAGTTATCTAATGCGGCCTCTTGAGTCAAATAGTCTGGCCTCATTTTTGTTAATTTCGTAATAGAAATACATTATTGAATAAATTCGCATCTGTTTTTAGGTTAGCTTCATCCGTCATTTAAATGGCCCATAGGGTCTAGTATGGCTGCTGGTTATTAAAAATTAATCACATCTTTGACCCACTTGTGTGCGTGCACCGGTTTCTTAACGAGTTATACTACTATGTTAACCGCCATTTGTAGTGAGCCTGTTATAACGGCTCATCGACATGTGTTCGACCTAGTAGGGTCCTTTCTAAAACTTTTACGACTAGCTTTGGCATTCGAAAGGGATGTGTTGCTCCAACCCTGCTAAATTATATTGTTGTTGTTGTCAAAAGCAGTTGTTATGATCATGTCTATTCCTGAGTGCAATATCGTACCACACAGCGCCAAACTGTCAAATCGTCAAGTATTTCGTTTTCCTCGGGCCTCTGGTAACGCAAACCACTTCGGAATCGATCGTCTATTTCAATAATAACCAAGGTCTTCAATTCAGGCATACTATCTGTCGGACCACTGAAGTAACTCCAGTAGTTCGGTTGAATCACGGAAATGGTAGATCAGCCATCTCCTGGCTGGATATTATCTATGATGTCAGTCACTTGATTACGGCGTACCGTTCTCATTAACCAATAGTCAATTATATGGGTTGTTTAAGTATGCTATTAATTTCAGATATACGAGTGGGTCAAAGAATGAAGTGTCATTAATTATTAGCCAGTATTATTTTCCACTGACGACATGTAACGTTTTGCAATACGTTTTGGCTTTCATCCCACCGCCTACTTTTCAAAACAGGACAAGTTTAGCCTGATGCTCGGCAAACCTTGAATTTTTATGTCAACTAGTTTTAATTGACTTTTAAATCAATGTTGCGATCTTGATATACGACCCGGTCCTATTATATACATATATTTGTCAGTATAAACTGCGCATTGTATAATGTAGATAAGACAATTCATCCAGTAAAAAAAATCATTGATTGTGTGGGTGGTGGTAAAATTCTTTAAATAAAGTCTGCGAGCTTGAATTAAACACCAATCACATTGTATTTAACGAGTCGTAATTTTGCTATGTTGTTTGACGACTGGTTAAATACATTGGGATTGGTGTTCAATTCAACCTTGCCAACTTGATTTAAGGAATTTAGTCCTTATTGAGAACCTTTCGCGTACTGTCCAGAATTTGCCTTGGAGAGAGCTCGAGCCTAAGTACGTCTGCTTTGAAATGCTGCTCTTATTACTGAGCCACAAAGAAGCGTTAGTATTTAAATGAAAAATATGTGTATCGTGTGGCAGGGTGGCTTAACTATGAGAGCAACAAATCCGGAGCAGACGTGGAAAGGTTCGAGCGCAATACGCGGCAAATTCTGAATAGGACGTGATAAGTTCCGAATAGGGACGAAAGCGGTCTACTGGATGAATTGCCCTTTCTAAATTATACAGCGCTTATTTTACACTGACAGATGTTTGTATATAATGGGACTAGTACTTATATCAAAATCGCAACCTTGATTAAAATTATTAACGCCCCTCGTACACCCAGTTTTTAAAAAAAATAAATGATTTGTCAAGGTAACTTCTATAGATCGGTTATTTTTGCACATTTTACTTGCAGAGGATTTTCTAACTGCAGTGGACCGGGTTTCGCACTGCACTCCGACATTGTGATGCCCTACATTAGTGAATATGGCACAGAAGAGCAAAAGGCAAAGTATATTCCAAAAATGCTTAATGGTGAATGTATTGGTTCTATTGCGATGACAGAGCCTGGTGCCGGCAGGTAAAGTAATGTTTTTCATAGTCGCTTAATATTTAATTTCATTTCTGTGTATACCTTAACCATACAATTGCGATGCTGTGGCTAAATCATTGTGATATTCTTCGTGGTAAATAAAATTAATTGTTTTATGTTTCATTATCATTTCTCGGCTGATGAAAGTAGAATGGCATTTATTCATAGTACGTTCAAGGCGTTGTTAGCGTCGACTGGTACCTCCGCTCACAAGGTGGCCACAGCCCGGAGGCGGTGTTAGGGTTGCGTTCCTGACTGCCAATACAGTATGTCAGATAGCGTCTGACGACTAAATTCCTACTACTAGCCTGTACGTAATGTGAGGTCTTACGATAACAGGAGAAGAGGCGAAGGTTTATGGAGCATTTGGAATTATCATTTATTCTGAGCAGATAGTTCTAGCTATCCTTGGTCGACAGACCATTTAAGAGAACGATAAATCTGAAAATAAACTAACGGACATTTGATGCTCTTCAGCATTTTTTGGCAGGCTATCCAAGAGGAGACGACTAAATTTGAATCGTCCATCCAAACTGGGATTGTGCGACCTTTCGTTCTGTTATAGCCAACGAACAAACGTGAAAAACACATCATTTGACTATTCTACTTTGCATCGTTGACGCGCAGGATAGTGGGTCGCCTTGTATCCGAAGTCGCGCATGAAATTGAGGTCCACAGATTCGACATTGTCTATTACTTTTGATAAAGTGACAGGGACTAACGGCTTCATGAGGGATCACAGCCGTGTGAGTCGATAGCCTTCATTCTAAGTTTTTTTTCAGAATGATCTGCACCATAACTTAAAGGGATGCATCCGCCAAAAACAAATGGAAAATTGACATTGTGGTTTCCGTATACAAAAAAATGTGACATTAGCACCCCTGTCAACTACCGTGGTATAGGTCTGCCTCATGTTGTAATTAGACTGCTAAAAGATTTTGATGAGCAATAGAATGACCCAAGGTAGCCCACGTAAGGTTTCAATCAGGAATTGCATGTCTGAAGCAATTCTATGCATTCTGCCTATCGCTTCATTTGCACCACGGGTATCAGTGGCTTACTTTTTTGCTTTGCTAGACTACTCAGCTGCTTGATATTATGGTACGTCTGTGAATTTATGGCGATCCATGCTATATAATGACGTCCCGGCTAAAAAATTCAAATTCTCGAAGCCTGTTATAGTTATTCATCAGCAAGTATTCGGATTAGTAAGAGCCTCTCTAATTTTTGCGATTAGTACCGGCGTTCGACAAGGCCGTGAATGCTAAATTATATTGTCGATATTGTCATTGGTGAAGCCACGCTTTCTGGAGAGGTGATCAATGGTTTTCGCCGGATTTTGTTCTCGAATACGCCGATGGCAGAAATGTAAGACGAGCTTCATAGAGCCATTTATTTGGTTGAGAGGTGTCCATCCGCTACGTTCTAATGGTAAACGCATTAAAAATCTTCGTTATGGTCTAGTTTGATCCGGAGCGTAATATTAAACTAAACAGCGCCCTTCTGCCAATCGTCGAAGGATATCGCTCGTTGTCGGTAAAATCTTGATTCTTTTACATTTCGAGGTGCACAGCTTGTTCATTAATTGATTGATAGAATACCATTAGTCCCGTGACTCTGAAACTGTCTTTGCACTGCTTGTCTGGAAGTATTTTACATAAAGATTTTCTGACTTTTTCCGAATCTTTTGGACTTCACTCCCAGTTCCATCTTTTTGGATTTACACCATAATCAAATGTGATATCCTCATTCAAGATAGATCTACTTATATTTCTTCTACATCCTAAAGTATTTTTCTTGTATGCCACAATATCCGGCCTCAATAAATATTTTCTTATGCTCACATGTATACACGAAACTACACACAAACAAACACAAAAAACTTATACACATATGTAAGTGTGCTCTAATCCAAATTTACATTTATAGAATAAATATAATTAAACAGTATGGATTGACATATACGCCTATCCGTGATGTCACGATTTTTTAAATTGCTTTTAAGGACGCGTAGAACGATCAAAATGTCCATCACCATTATATTGCAGTAATCCTCGATTCCCGGTTTACCTTATCTCATATTTTTGAATTAGGTTTTAGAGAGAGTGAAGTTAACAAAAAAATTTTATAGAATATAGTAATACTCCAACGTTTAGACAAGACCGAATATGGGGCCTACAATAACGAAATGTATATCAGCTAAATAAACCTTTATTTATATTTATATCGTGTATAAATTTATTTTTCATTTAAATAATGAATAAATAAATATACATATCTATTTACATATAAGAATGTACATATATGCGACAAGTTGTATTAATGTGATCCCCTTAAGTGTATAATATATCAGCAAAAAATATATATATATATATTTTAGGCATATCTAAATAATTACATAAGCAACCATGCGAGATCTTTCTATACCTTATATAATTAGCTAAATTTCCATCCATTTTATATACGTGCACACAACATATACAATATGCATATCATATAAAAAACCATGTGAGTTTCTCAATGAGTATATCAGTCAAATACACATTTGCTAATATTTAAATATCTACTTATATGTTTATGTATTTAAACCATATACACACACACACACACGCACAAACATATATATATATATATATATATATATATATATATATATATAGTATATATCAAGTCAGGTATTTAAAAAAAATATTTGTAGGAGAGTTACTTAATCAGATATCCTCCTAAATTTCTACTCTAACTGCCTGCCCGCTTGGAAAATAGGCATTCTAAAATCCATGATAATAAAAGTCTAAAATATATTGAATTTGAAATATAGGAAAAAAGAACAGTTGAGATTGAAATAAATTTTCAGGAAAAATGATTATCCGATAAAATAAATTGAGAAAATCATAAATTAAACACTAAGGAAATTTAATGTAAAAATAGACCAAATTAAACGGTAAGAAAAGCCGAATGAAGAGAAGCACAGAGTTCTGGTTCTATCAAATCCAAAATTAAACATAAAAATTATGACAGCAACGAAGTACAACATAAGAGCAGTATTAAGATAATCACTTAATTTCTACAATAAGCTACCGAATTACAAAGAAAAAATAGATACTCTCAATGAATCAGGGGTTTATGAGATACCTGTGTCCAATAAAGGTACGTAGAGTGGAACATAAAACGGCATGCAAATATGGTCACTGTCATAGATCGGATCTAGCCAGGCTTTCAATGGAAACTGGACGTCAGATAAACTGGGATGGCTGTAAAAGTATTGCATTATGTAACCGAAATAGATTAACCGGGTTGATTAGGAAATCAATTTAAATAAAATCGGGAATGAACGTCATGTATGAAACATCTGTAGATAAAGCATTAATCCCCATAGTTAATAAGTTCTTCTCCAAAGGAAGGAAACGTGGATTGGAAGATACTGATTTAAAAATAAATCGGATTTAGAGACCGCGATCATGCAACTGAGATAACAAACAGAACACTAGTTGGTGTTCTATAGAGTTATATAGAAGAGTGTATTTTGACTGATATACTATAATTCTTGTGAATGGTGTGAATTTGGGAACTTACAGGGTTACTTAGATGCTGATTTAAATGCGCTGTTAGATTAGTTAAACTACTTTTATATTTAGCATAAGGAAATTTGGTTCAGTGATCAATATCCACCATATTCATAACAGGCACTAGAGCATTCTTGCTATATTGAGCACAGGAAAATGAAGGAAAAGATGCTGAATCGGAAATGAAGGTGTCGGTTTGAGCCGCATTTCACCTATCTATCATTTACGGCTCAGTAGATAAGGAAACCCTTTTACTTCTGCGCGACGATCAATACCGAATAGATACATTTTTGTTAGTAAATTTCATTGTTACATCGGAAATCTGACTAACGAGGATTAATATTTAATTTGTCGAGAATGATATACGCGGTTCTGACGCCTGATAGTCTTATATACCTTGCAATTGAATGGAAATCTCAGCTGCAGCTTTCACCACACGTATGTGCCATACAGTTAAACAACCAGTGATTGCATGGGTGGTAACAACAATGCCTTAAATCAAATTTGTTAGCTTCAGGGAAGCACCAATTCCATTGTGTATGGCCAGTCGTACAATATAGGTAAACTTTGATCTGTCACACGTACTGACTCGTTTTGATCTTCCATGATCATTATCGGGTCACGTTGTAAAACTGATTAACGAGGATAAAATCGTAATTCATATACAGTTTATCGTAAACCTAGTGTGCGTCTGTCACACATAGTAGCTACGTATACATATTAATTGACTAGAAGTTTCGGGTGCACACTTTCTATGCTGCCACAAACATTTCATGTTCATAATGTTCCAAATTCGAGTTCCAGAATTTATCGTTTGTGCTTTTTCCATACTTTCAAAAAATGGTAAAACAGATGACAATAATGCAAAACAGGTAAATTTATTCATAGGAACATCACCTTTTTATTAACATTACAATTTACTTTTAACTGATTCTTGTATTTCAATAAATACGCACACGTAACTATACACGTAACCATATACAGATCTATGCCACTATATCAATCTACGGTTGGATCCATACGTATCGAAGTTTCACTAGTTTTTCTGGAATGTCGTGTAATCATAGTTATAAAGGCAATTAATCTATCATGTTTAGATGAGCCGTATGTTTAGGTAAATAATGCTAATATTACACACACACACAAAACATCTCTTGACATATACTTAAAGTTATTAAGCTTCTACGTGTAAAATGATACCAAATCTTATGCAAGCTTCCGAAGTTTCGCTAAATTATCAATATGCTTTCTCTATCCAGTGAGCTTTTGTATTGCATATCTGAAATCACCTTAACTTGCAAACATGCTAATCAATAGATGACCTAATTATGACAAGTGAAATAAGTAAGGCTGTTGATGTTGGTTTACGAAGTTTTAACAAATACTAGATTATGATGAACTCGCTGACCGCAAATGCAATTGAAGAACTGAGGCTAATTAAATGGATTTATAAAATGCATCGAAATATCACAGGCCTTTAAAACGAGAGTATGAAAATGCAAAGGAGAGAAAAATCCAATCGAAGAAATCGCCAAAAGGCATTATGCACAAATAGACACAAATAAACAATGCAAACAATTTTAAGTATATGAAGAATGTTTTGGGTGCATTTTTGTTTGTATTCTTAATAATAGTTGCGTGACGAAATGACTTGTATTTTTTGAAGTTATTATTTTTTTTCATTTCCCGTATTATTTCATAGTAATATCATTTTTTCCTTCGTGGTTAGGCTCCTTTAAAGTGTCAGTATTCTAATCCTGTTTTAATACTTTTTTTGATGATGCTGCTGGTGGTGATTATGATGATGATGGTGGTGGTGGTGATGATGATGATGATGATAGTGATAACTTGGGAGTTGAATTTTAGGAGGCATTAGTTAGAAACAAATTTACCATATGGCTGGCTGTATTTGGCTGCTTTTTGCATTTCCACATTTGTAGTGCCGCACAAATTAGACTGTTAACATGGATCCATCAAGTTGGCTTTGAATCTAGAAAACAGCCTTGCTATGTAGTGCGACATTTAAGCTACAAAGAGATTGGTGTTTATCTGCACCTGAAAATTTTTTATTTTAGTAGTTTTATTACCACTTGCGCAGTTAATTTTTATTAAATCCTACAAATTATCAAGTATGGCGATTCCGCAAATTGATATGTTCATAACGACGTTGCAGTCGTGCACCCGACATTTCGAGTCATGTAAATTTTATGCTTGACTACTGGAGATGAGAGCTACATGTCTAATTGGCTTTCCTTGTGTGTGCTTGCTGTCTGATCCTCGCTAGTTAGTTTGCTGTCGTGGTCTGACGACGATTAAGAAATGTCGAAGTGTGTCAGTACATGTGACTGACGGCAATTCTTCTATGTTGCTTATTTCAAGCTCGCGAACTTTATGTAAGCGAATGGCATTGACGCTTTTCGCGTTGGTCGGAGCACTGTCTGAGTGGAATATCGGCGTGTCCTACTCGTCAGGCTATCGAAGCAATTTAGGTATGTGGCTGCTTACTCAATACTGACAAATGTGTGTATATCAAGATTGCAACCTTGACTTAAATAATTGTGTTTACCACCCGCGCCACGAATGTTCGTTTAATTCTATGCATGGCTGCATAAATGGAGGATATAGATTTATTATTTCGTGGCTGGACACAATTATTTTCGATATTGACTATTTAATCACACCGGACCGAATTTTAACTTGTTGGCATGGACTGTATTGGAATCTATCGTTTTGAAGATCTAGAACTCCGTTGATATACGAACGTGTGTTATTAACATCTTTTGAATTATTGATTTGATTCGCTTTTCATGAAAGTGTCAATTAACTGTCAAATTGCTCATTCTTCAGCGATTTGCAGGGAGTCAGAACATTTGCGAAGCGAGATGGCGACGATTGGATACTAAATGGTTCGAAGACGTTCATCACAAACGGCTTTCTGTCCGATGTTTGCATTGTTGTCGCTGTGACGAATCCGAAAGCGAAATCACCGGCGCATGGTATAAGCTTGTTTTTGGTGGACACTGGGACACCCGGTTATTCGAAAGGTCGCAAACTTGATAAAATGGGATTAAAGGCGCAGGATACGGCCGAGTTATTCTTCGAAGACGTTCGCCTGCCAAATACTGCTTTACTAGGGGAAGAGAATCGCGGGTTCGTGTACTTAATGAAAGAACTTCCACGAGAACGCCTACTTATTGCCGACATCTGTCAATCAACGGCGGAATTCGTTGTTGAGGAGACACGTAAATATGTCAAAGAGAGAAAGGCGTTCGGAAAAACGATTGGTGATCTACAGGTGATAGTTGCATTTTTTCTGAGTTTCACTATTTACTGAAAGCTTAATAAGCATTTATTTTTTGCGTGTGTGATCGTTAAGGACTGCGATGTAATCAGTTGAATATAATTAACTGTACGTATGCGTCTATATAGTTAAAGATATTATGATTAATTTTGGCTCACCTACGCACCTGTCATTTTTATTTTGGAGCACTCGAAGTATTTACGAGTGATATCCAGGTATGGAAAGGGGCAAGATAATGCGAGTTTCGCAAAACGAGGTCCAGATAAATTAATACAATTCTGTGGCCATCATTTTTCCTCACAGTGAGAATTTTCATTACACCATTCGGGAAAATAACAAAGACAAGCAGTTCGATGCCCGACTGAGTGGCTAGGGTTATGCTCCGGTAATGAGCGACAAGTGCCGCTGTTCCGATGACCGAAATATGTCTGCTGTGTCAGAAGTCTTCATACTTTAGCACAAAATTTTAGTTGCGCAGTGAAACTAAATTTGAGGCATTACATAAGCGTCATATGCCTATCAATTGTTAACGATATGGTGTGCTAAAGATATCCGGTCAGTTCCAACAGCTTATGGGCCGGATGATTCTTACCAAGGAAGTTACATAAAGTTGGCATAAAAAGTGATTCAAAATAATTTACTTAATTAATTACAGATATACGAGTCTCTCTCGCAATGTGAACAGAAATTATTCACATCCTTCATAGTCGGTGAAACTATTAAGAATAAATCCAAACTGCAGTTTTGGAAATATATATGCAAACGATCAACGAGGAAGGCTTTAAAAAGTCATTTTCCAATTTGTGCATCAATGTCGCATGTCCATAATTGTAGTAACTTTATCAGACTTGATATTGTTTGGGCTGTAGGATGGCACTAGTTCATAAGGGTGTTTAAAGCTCAGATTACCTTCTGTTAGATGGTTCGCCACAAAACACTGACAGCCATCTGTTGCCGTTGCGTTGATGGTCGAACCTGGTCTTCTGTGTCTGCAATATTTCCCTCATTCAGTCACCAACCATTTAACAGAAAATGTTAGCTGCGCAGTAAAACCGAATTTCGGGCGCTTGATAAAAGCAATATGTCCATCGATTACAAAATATAGCGAATCAATAGAGTAGTACAACTTTAAACTGCGGCCGTAACAGAGGATGATAAGCAAACATGGCATACTAGGCTGTTCGATCTCGGCCGCCTTACTTTCCATGTAACATGTGCATATTTGCTCGTAAAAGAGTAAGTGCTTTCAGGAGAATCCATTGGAACATCCGTATTTTTATGTAGAGAGGTCATTGCATCCATTTTGTAATGACAAGTTTCATGAAAACCTTATCGGCACCACATTCGCTAAATTTTGGTCATCAGGCTGGATATTTATGTACATACAGACGACACACTTATGCGGTTATGGAAAAAAATATAAGACAAGCCTTCAATCAGTTAGATATTTGTAGACGGCCCTATATAGATCATTTGCATACGTAGTTCTACACGTCTAACAGAAGAAGTATCTGTTAGGTGTTGCGAATCTAGTAACAAATTAGTTAAGTTGTGACCAGAAGGATAAACCAAAGACTGCATAAACGGAGAGTATAATCTCATGCACATTCGTTTCGTGCTTACTGGCGACTCATCAGTAGGAGCCCGTATTACGCCCTTTAGCCACTATATATTTGGGTGAAGAATGTGGGATAATAGGACGATACAATCTGCTAGACGAATGTGCAATGGTGAAGCTGAAATTATATAAAGTCTACGACAATGCGACTTCAACGCTAACTCACTCTATATAATATATATACCGAGTCTGTAAAGGGTACCAACACTATGGCTATTGTGTCAGTACTCGATACCAACATTGTACCGAAAAGGTACATGGTACTAACACTATGGTTTCCGAGTCGGTACATGGTACCAACATGATGGATATCAATTTATGCTATAGTTCACCGAAATTGAGAATTACAACAATTTTTGAACACCTGTTACTCCAGTAATTTGTTACCAGGTTCGCAAAACCTAATACGTACTAACAGAGGAAAGTTTTTTCTATTTCCGTGATCTTCTTGCGTTTTATGTATTCGCGTAATTATTTATCGAATTGTCTGTGGAAGATAGCCGTTGTTCTTCCATGTACTTAAATGCGTATCTTCATTTCAAAATCCAGTTTTAATGCTTCCCGTTTTTGTCGCTTGGAAGCACCTAAGCTGTTTGAACCGGCTCTACATCCTTGATCCGCTATCTTGTTAGTACTAGGTGGGCATGTTGCCTTCATGTCAAGTCACAAGTTAGTTTTTACTGCGCAGATAGCATATTATTATAATCAAGGTTGCGGTCTTGATATAAACACCTGACCCATTAATTACTTACATATGTCATTATAAACTAAGAATTTTATAGTGTAGAAAAGGCAATTCATCCAGTAGACCGGTTTCGTCCTTACTGGGAACTCCTCATGCACTGGCCAGAATTTGCCGCGGACAGGATACGAACCTGGGCACGTTTGCTTTGGCATCTGGTGCTCTAACCACTGAGTCATCCTGCCGCACATTACACTGCACACAATTTTCAGTTATTTACTAACTAATGTAACTTGGTTAGTCTATTTTTCCTTTAGGTGGAGCTCATATGCAATCCACCCGCGCAACTAATGTTCTTTTAATCAGATTGCATATTGTTGTTCACGAGTTGTATAAAACTTGGTAGTTTGCGTGCATGTTTCAATCACCGGTGCCTCGACACCAGATGCTAGATGGTGGCAGACCATCTAACCAGCGGCAAGCTATTATCAACCGTCAATAGGCATGAGAAATGGACGAGCTAGTGATATTATACAGCCCAAATGTTGCCCTGAATGATAAGGAAATACCAATTTCATTGATATGTATCTTTCATGTATCCGTTTTAAAAGGACACAGTGAAATTCTTCTAGTTGGTCGATCGTTTGAATGTCTGTTCCAACTTGCAGTTTGGAGTTTTTGTAACCGTTTGGCCGACTGAGAATGGCGTGAATAATTTTTGGCACGTTGAGAGAGCTTGATATCTCTATGTTTGGATAGACATTTATGCCTACTTTCGTAAGATCCTGTGTGGCGGGCCTAAGGTGCGACGCATATAACCGAAATGCGTCTTATTACTATCGCATATATTTTTAAGTTGTTAGTTTCTTTTCTTTTCGAAATGTCATTTGTTGCTAAGTGGCAAATCATAAATGAATGACACGCTACTTAATATTAGATGTATGATTCAACAACAGGCAAATGTTAAAATTGCGTACGGCATGTCACTGAATAGATCAACGTCATCTTTAGATTATTTTAGGTTTAGTTAATTACGGGAACGATTTGAAGACGATGACAAGGAATCAACGTCGTCAGTTGCACGGCCATCTGTGGAATAGAATTGAGCACAAACAGTTCGTCTGTTTCCGCTTTGGAATGGACGATCTATTATTCTCTTGCATGACACCTTGGATCTAAACGAGGTATATAATCAGCAACTGTTTTCTGAAATAAGGTTGTTATTGTCAACCTTAACGTGCTTTTGTTTTTTTGCTCGATATGTCAGCGTTGATTATCGCTCGTCTTCGTCTGCTCTGATGTTCTGTTTGGAGTAAGGGCATCAGCTTAATATAGGCATATGGCATATATATATAAAAAAATATATATATATATATATATATATATATATATATATATATATATATATATATATATATATAGGTGGTTGCGTTTTGAATACCTATAATGTTAAACATTTTTCCAGACGACTAGGCACCGATTGGCTGAAATGAAAACGGCATGCTCCGTGTCACGTGCATTCGTCGATCAATGCTTGGTTCAGCTCAATCAAGGTAGACTTGACGGAGAATCGGCGTCCATGGCGAAGTATTGGGCTAGCGACCTTTTCAATAAGGTGGCATACGACGGAGTTCAACTGCACGGTGGCTGGGGCTATATGTGGGAGTACCAAGTGGCTAAAGCCTATGTGGACGCACGCGTGCAACCAATTTACGGTGGCACAAACGAGATAATGAAAGAACTTATTGCTAGACGGCTGTTTGGAAATTGAATGTTGCGAGTTTCCAGTTTTCGTTATGCTAAGACGCTCTAGTGTTTGAAAAGGCGTTGGTTTTCGCCTAGACTATGCTACGCATTTCATTGAATGCTTCGTTAGTTGGGATATTATTTCGCGATTGGAATATTATAAATAGTTTTATAAGAAAAATAAATTTACGCATAAAAGGTTAAATAAATACAATGTACGCTATATATAATTTCGCTACAACTTTATACTTAAGCGCTGGCCGGAAATGCCAGTATGCCTTTGTTTATTGGCTTCACATAATCGTGATTTATATTTTCAAAATTCTTGTTTTTTTGTGTAGCACACAAATTGACGAAAAGTTGTTTACTTTTCTTTATCTGTCTTTATATATATATATATATATATATATATATATATATATATATATATATATATGTGTGTGTGTGTGTGTGTTGGTGTGTGTTTTGTGAGGTTAAACTGAACATTGATTCAAGTGGCAAAGGCAATTCATCCAGTATCCCGGTTACATCCTTATTGGGTACGCTTCTAGTGCTGTCCAGAATTGCCGCGGAAGGTACTCAAAACCTGTGTCTATATGAATATCCTTATGCAGTTTATAGTTTATACAGACAAAATCCTGCCATTAGATTTCAAATGTGTATATATATTCATATACAACTTGTCGAAATGAACAGGTTCGGCTGTAGGCACGAATTTAATATACAGATCTCAGAGCGTAGGCCTCTAAACTAAGTGCTTTGGTTCGTGCCCGAAGTAATCTCGGCATCTCCTGCGTAGTTTCTCAATTAGAAATAAACTATAATCTAGTAAATAACGTAGGGTATCTCATGAAGTGTTTATTTTGTTAGAGCAATATATATGCTCTGTTTGTGTGATGCCTTGATAGTTTGTTGTTTTCAGAGTTGCACTTCAGCGGTGTTACCTTTTTCTAATACCTGTCAGGCTAATAAATAACAGTCGCAATAACCTATTAGGAATAAGCAACATAATGTTCACTTGCAGCTCATATATAACTACGATCTTAATAGTTTTGGTCCAGTGCCGTTTATATATATATATATATATATATATATATATATTCGTTATTATTTACATTTTTTCGAAAATTACACAGTATATTCCTTATTAGGAAGAAAAAACAACAAGTGGATAACGACCATTTATTCCGAAAAAACTAATCTCCTCTTTACAATCCTTTTGTATTTATATACATCCTGGGTTTTCATTTGATTATGTGGGTGACAACTAGTCTATGTCTTGTTTGGGCTTATTAGTAAAACCGAGTCAGACTAGTTGCCACCCAAATAATCAAATGAAAACCCAGGATGTATACAAATACAGAAAGATTGTAAAGTAAGGATTAGTTGTCTCGGAATTAATGGACATTATCTAATTTGTTATTGTTTTTTCTTCCTAATAAGAAAAAGAAATATATATGCTTTATAAACGTGACTATTAATATAATCAATTAAAATTCAAATTTGCTTAAGGGAGCAAATCCTTTGCATTAGATTCTTATTTCCTCCGTCGGCATAAGCCATGTTTGCTGCCCGAAGGTAATATAACTATTTTTACCTGGTCTGTTTTTTTACTGACACAAACAGAAATCCAGTTATTACCTGATCTGCGTTTTGACTAACGCAGCTTTCATTGTTCCAGTAATTTTCTTTTAGCAAGATATTTCGGCCCATCTTACCGTGGGCCTTCATCAGTTGCATCTCACGAAACTTGCTTCATTTGTTTCGTGAGATGCAACTGATGAAGGCCCACGGTAAGATGGGCCGAAATATCTTGCTAAAAGAAAATTACTGGAACAATGAAAGCTGCGTTAGTCAAAACGCAGATCAGGTAATTTCAATTAATCCAGGTGCGAAACACGAAAACTCCTTCAAGAAATCCAGTTGTTTTGTTCTTTGAATATATTTCGACGGTCATTAGCGGCTGCCTTTTTCAGTTCGCCTATCATCACAAGTTTTAGAGAAACAAATTGCAGTCATTATTTTGTTTTTTAAAGCTTTTAATGATGGGTGAACTGAAGAGGGTGGCCACCTATGGCAGTGGAGGTATATTCAAGAAACAAAGTAAATGGAATTAAACAATAATTGATTGCGCACGTGGTGGTAACAATTTTTTACATTGAAGTAAACACAAATCTTATTGTATTTAATCAGTCGTCGAAGAACACAACAAACTTTGTGGATGCATGCAATTTAAACTTCTTCATTTATCCCCCTGCACCTATTCACTTTGTCAGCCTATTAGTGCTTACTCTGAACAGGCGCTGTTGCAGCTTCACTGAAAACATGTCGGGAAGGCATAGTTACATTAAAAAGTGATATCAACTTGGTGTCGGATGCCCGCATGCAGTGTGTGCGACTGGCGGTAGTTTTGCTATGTTGTTCGACGACTGATTAAACACAATGGGATTGGTGTTTACCTCAACCTCGCAAACTTGATGTAGGGAAAAGCAAATGGAATTCAGCCTGTGTTAGTCAGAACGCAGATCGGGTAATTTGATAGATCCAGTTTCGCACTGCTTATTGTGCATTTTGCCTTTACGACTTCTTGTCTCTACTGTACTGCACAGAAAAGTTGTTTTTGTATGAGAGGTTTCGGATTCGTGAACCGGTTTACGTGGCCTGTTGTGTCATTTTGTCATATTTTGGCAGCACACTAAAACTATTCTGTGGCTTATTGTGTTTGCCTGAAGCGTGTGCTTTGCGCGTATTTACTCTGCAACGTGGCTACCTATATTTTCAAGCTTTCATTTAAAACGGTTATTTATATATGTTTATTGTACAATGTTAAGTAATTTCCTTACTTCCTGTTCGAGCATGTAATTTGTATTTGTATTATTTTGAAAAAAGTCTTAAAACTGTCTTTTCGAGCTTTTCATGATTGCACGCAGTTTAAAGTTCCAAGATGTTTGTGCGGTGACTTTGTCTGAGGCTCTTGATGGTTGTGAACTTTTTTTTACTTACCATAAATAAATATTAACTTATTGGTATTTTATTTCAGTTCGAACGTAGCTGATTTGGCATTAATTTGGTTGGGTTGACATTTGTGACGTTATACGTCATATTTGTTAACTCGTACATATTTCTTTAGCATAGCGGCCATCTTGTGTCAGAAAGCCTACAGCGAATCTGACATTCACGTTGTGGCTGCAGTTGACAGCATTTGACTTTATTGGGACACGAACCAGAAAATCCGGTCTGTATTCGCAAGACCGGCCGTTGTTGTTATTATTGTATTCGTTTAAATGAGACTGGCTCATTATGCAGTTTCCTGCTGTGTTCGCGATAGCCAGTTCAACTTGACACGGTTTGATATTAGCAATTTTCTCGTGTTGGGGGTATTCAGATGACTATGTATCATAAACGCAAACTCTTTCACAGCTGGTTGTGAAGTCATACTACGAATTACAAAAAAATGATTCTTAACTCTTGCTCGCGTTAAGAGTTTCTCTTAGTGAATCAATGTTTCAATTTATTATTCTTTCCTGCTGCACGCCTGTTTTTGTCTGCCTTCCGCCGATATTTTTAGATTTCAAAAGTTGCTAGAGGCATGTGGTTGTGACAAGACTGATCTTCTTACGTTAAGGCAGTTTCACCGATTGACACAATTCACCTGGTTACATACTGTTTGTTGCGAAGAACTAATATATATGCAGGTATGTATTAGGTTTTGCGAACATAGTAACAAATTACTTCAGTTGTGACCAGAAGGATAAACCAAAAGCAGCATGAACGGAAAGTATAATCTCATGCACATTCGTTTCGTGCTTACTGGCGACTCATCAGTAGGAGCCGGTATTACGCCCTTTAACCACTATATATTTGGTCGAAGAATGTGGAATAATAGGACGTTACCATAATCTTGTTTTTAACATTTATATCTTGAATTTTGTTTACAAACTCAAACGAATCGGCAACCGAATGATTACCTAGTAGTTTACGTAATGGTTCAAGTAAACGAACTAGCCATTTAGCTAGTGCATGAAACGGAGAATTTACCATTGATAAAATTGGCCTCATAGGACAACCTCTTTTGTGTGTTTTTGGTAATCCGTACATTATTGGTGTAGATGATCCAACTGGCTTGAGCTTCTGTGCAGTGGCCTCATCAATAAAACCGGCATCTGTCAAAATCTTAATTTCATTTATTACTTTGCGCTCCACCTTGTCTATTTCATCTGATTTATCGTCTAGACGTGTGAATTTTGTATTGTCCTTTAACACGTTTTCCATCTTTTGTACGTAGTCAGATTTGTCCATTATAACTACGCTCTTTCCTTTATCAGCGCGTAGTATTTTGATGTCTGCATTTCTGCTGATACTTCTAAGCGCATTTAGATGCTGCTTTGTCAATGCATGCTGCTCTGCGCATTTAGACGATTTCAGATGTGAAGCCTGATCAACTAGTGTAGCCTTGAACCAATTTTTATAATCAATACTGGTAGGCTCCAAGTCAGCTGTTTGTTCAAATAACAATTCAAATGCTGCCTCAAAATCAACATCGCATTTATTAGAAGGATGTATTCCATAATTTCGGCCCATCGATAGTGCCTCCATTGTTAGCTGATCGATTGGCACTTTTGATAAGTTAAGCACACGCTTATCAAGATCGGTCGGTATTAAATCACACAAAACTCCAGGTTTTACATCTTTTTCCAATTTATTCAAAATTCTTGCTTTATCTTTCCTCAAAACTGTCGGCAAAAACATCAAAAATTTCATTCTTGCAAAAAGACTTAGTTCATCTAATACACAAGATACACACCCAATTCTTGCCTGTAGCACTGCTTCATCTTCCTTCAACTGCTCAATTTTGGAATACGCCAACCTTGTAAGATTTACGGATTACCAAAAACACAGAAGGTTGTCCTATGAGGCCAATTTTATCAATGGTAAATTCTCCGTTTCATGCACTAGCTAAATGGCTAGTTCGTTTACTTGAACCATTACGTAAACTACTAGGTAATCATTCGGTTGCCGATTCGTTTGAGTTTGTAAACAAAATTCAAGATATAAATGTTAAAAACAAGATTATGGTATCTTTTGATGTTACGTCTTTGTTTACAAATGTTCCAATTGATGAAACCATTGACATTATAGTCAAAGCGGTAGAACACGACATATTATTATTATATTATGCACGAAAGACGTACGGTTTCGTTTTAATGGAAGCATCTACAAACAGACTGATGGTGTGGCAATGGGAAGCCCCTTATCTCCAGTGTTGGCTGAGATTTTTCTAGGGCACCTAGAGAACACATCATTAAAGAGTGACATAAGTAAATGTGCTCAATATATACGGTACGTGGATGATATATTTCTTGTACTTAAGAACAGGTCGCAATCACGAACATTGCTTCAAAGTTTCAACAAAGCACATAAGAATATCGGTTTCACATCAGAGCACGAGAAAGATGACTGTCTGCCTTTCCTAGATGTACTATTAAAGAAAGAAACTAATGGTAAATTAAACAGAACAATTTACCATAAACCAACATGATCTGCACAGTATTTGCATTACAGCAGTTTTGTGCCATTTCAATATAAATTATCAACAGTTCGTGGTTGCTTTTCAAGAATTGACAGGTTGGTTAGTCAAGATTCTAAAGAAAATGAATATAATAAAGCAATTAACGATTAAATGTCTAATGGCTATCCCAGACAATTAATTGAATCAATTATTAAAAGGGGAGTTAACCAGAAACAGACGTATTATGGGCCAGAAAAGAAAACAGTCTACCTAAACATCCCATTTAAGGGGGATGCAGTTTCACGAATGGCACAAAAGAAAGTTGAAGCAGCATTAACACATCAAAGAGAAACAGCTGTTAATGTCGATATCAAATATTATTTACCAATATACATGCGCAAGTTGTCGATCAACTTACGTAGGCCGATCGACCAGACGGTTAATTACTCGAATGAGAGAACATTGCAACTTGAACGCCTGTTTTAAATCAAATGGTGAATACACGTCTGCTATTGCGCAACACATCATCGAAACATCGCACGTATGTTCTCCAGACGTAGCATTCAAAGTAATTACTAAATGCAAAAACAAAAGGGAGCTAGCCACATACGAAGCCTTATGGATAAACAAATTGCAGTCGGATTTATGTAAGCAGAAGAAGCACGTACAAGCATTGAGCTTGAACTGGATGTGACGCACGCAATTTGATTGGTTTCTATTTTTCACACTCTCTCTATGTTCACATATTTCTATCTTGTTTTGCTTTCCAATTTATATAGGAAGATATACTCATTAGGAGATATTTAAGAAGACAATGCTAAAGAAATTTTTCTTGTATCTGATATTTCTTTTTTTTACTCAGTAAGGGTACAATGAATTTTATTAAATCTCGCGTTTCAAAAGAATATATATATATGAAATTGTGTACTAGATGTTGCGTATCTAGTAGCAAATTAGGTTAAATATGATCAGAAGGTCAGACCAAAGCAGCATGAACGCTTGGCACAATTCACCTTGTTTCTAGGCATGTGGTTGGGTCATAGAAACTTGAATTTTATGGAGTGTACTTACGGTAGCTTTTCAGGAATTCAATTTTCTGGAATTCTTGTCGAGAACCTGCAGTATGTCACAGTGGCAGTGACGGCGGCGTTTTATGTCGTTTGTGCTTGTGGACTATTTAGATTTAAATTAGTTCTTAAACGGAAGCATCTTTTTGATTGTGTGTGAGCGACGTAGTGGAGTGTCAGTTTCGTGAATGCCAGTGTAATTCAGTTATAATGAACTGACTGGAATATCTGATTGGCCTAATTAGTTTACGGTAATTTGTACTGTTGGATTTGTTTATAATCCTCTATTATTTGGATTCTACAAACTTTTTCTATTCACCAGGTTAAAGTTATATATCGTTGAATTGCTGTCATATCGACTGGTGAAGGTCGAATTCTTGATCTAATGCAAAATTCACCTCGCCAGGGCAGTATGTCGCTCGAAGTGAGCATTAACGAATGAGTGAATTTTTTTTGTAAAATATAGGTTTAAAGAAAAACGAACCCGACGCAAACTTTGTAGATCGTTCATCCCCCTGCGCCTTTTCACTTTGTCAGCTTATGAGCGCTTAGTCTGAGCAGGCGCTGCTGCAGCTTCGCTGAAAACATGTCTGGAAAGCATAGTTACACTAAAGAGTAATGTCAATGCACAATGGGATTGGTGTTTACCTCAAGCTCGCAAACTTGATTTTAAAAAATCGAAAATTATATCGATTAAAATATGAAATAGATGAACTTCCATTCATCTGCGCGCATCACCTCCATTGCAGTGTTAATGCCTGAACATGCTATTTGTGCTTGCATACACGTAGTTGCAGTTTTTTCCGCAGAGCTTCATATGTTGCAAACTGATTTCTGTTACTATATTTGGTAATTGGTTTAAAGACATTTTGAGTGTATATATATATATATATATATATATATATATATATATATATATATATATATATGCATGCGAGGTTGCAATGCTGTGTATTCTCCATTTGATTTGACACATGTGTTTAGATTGCCATGTTCTTTGATTAGGATAATTAATTGTCCGATAGATCAGCATACATAAATTGATCGAAACCATACGCAAATATACTGATAGATAATATTTGAGGTCGTCGTTAACTGCTGTTTCTCCTTTGGTCTGGGTAAAGTCGAATGCGTTATCTTTAACAACATTCGTAGTTTAGCTGCATTAAGTGTGCGCGTTAACACCATTTCAATTTTCGTCTGTGGTGTGTGGGAAACGGCGCTCTCCTCAAACGTGACGTTTACAGTCTTTTCTGGTCCTACGAAAGTCCGTGACGTTTGATTTATAGTTTTAACAATTGACTTAACCACTTTCTAAATTAGTCATTAGACAGTGGATAGTTTTTAGATTTGAAATATTCGTCGCGTTTTTAACATGGATTATTCAGTTTTTAAAATCTTAAAAAACAACTGCGATCTGTTTATCACTTATATTATAATGGCACGTGTTCACTTTAACGTAAATATTTTGCAGATCCCGTTGGTTTCTAGTAGATTGTGTAATAATAAAATTTAGTAGTTCTTCCAAGATCGGTAGACGGGTTTTTTGTTCTCTGTACTTTATGTTTCCGTTAGCTTTATCAAAACTTTGAAGCGATGTATGTGAATGCCACCTGTTTTTAAGTACGAGGAAAATGTCATTATATTACCTATGTATTACGGATATTTAAATTGTGTATTTTTATTGATGTGTTCTCAAGATAGCTGAGGAAAATAACCGCTGACACGGGAAATAGGGTACTCCCAATTATAACGGAATGAAATACACACCTTTCAAATGTAAGATACTACTAGAAAAGCACCAATCTCCGACTTCATTTATACAGCTTCATTCTGAAAATCTACAAATAGTTGACAAGTGCATATACCTTGGTAGCTTATCAATAATTGGAACAGTATGTGTGATATGGGTGAATTTAAACATAGAAAATATTAGAGTAGCCTTTTCCACTGTTTTCCATTTATGGAGAAAGCGGGTATCTCACTTCGCCTTAAAAGACGTGCGTAGAATTTATGTATACATGACTTTTGCTATACTCTCTTAAAACGTTGGCCTTAAAAGTACACTTTAGAAGTCAACATAAATCAATTACAATAGTATGGAATTGACGTTTCTACCAGGATGATGTATCAACGCAGATCCCTTGGATTAGAGTGAGTTTCGTCTAGGACCAAAATCCAGCGTTTCTGTGATTTTTAGGTCGGTCTCTTAATGTAGATTAGCGCCGGATTGTCGATAGGAAATGGTCCAGATTTAGATATCGCAAACAAATTTAAAGTCAACATATATCAAATCAAACTGTATGAAACTAGCTTGTCTACGAGGATGATGTAGCGACGCAGCTGCTTTGATTGGAGATAGTTTCACTTAGGACCAGCTACCGGCGATTCCGTGATTTCTAGGTCGGTCTCTTAGTTTCGCCTAGGACCAGCATTCGAAGTTTCTGTGACTTTTAGGTCGATCTCTTAATATAGACTAGCGCTGGATTATCGAGAGGCAATTGTCCAAATTTAGATATCGCAAATTAATTGCGCAGACACCATTTCCAGTGACATGCAATTTAGGTAAGAGTCGCATATCTCATATTAATTTTCCCTTTCTGCTTTTTCGATGACTATGTAAGTTCGAAACGCGTCATTACGTGCGGCAGATGGGAATTTTATTTTGCCATACGACATACTATGTTCACTGGAATTGGTATCTACTGCAAGCTGGCAAATTTGATTTAAAGAATTTTCACGACCACCAGCGCAATTCGTGAAGGCTTATTTGTATAACAATTAAGCATAGTATAACTCTTTCAACTTCCACTTGCTTGAAATATTTTGCTCGATATAACCGGTAAGGAATGTTTCCTGTGACACATTTAATCTCTTTCAGACTACCCACTAGTATTTGAAGTTAATATTTTGCGGTGTGTCAGCATTCAGGTACTCAATGCCGCGTTTTGCGTTCGCGGGTAATAGCTGTACACGGGCAGTTACACAAAGATCCGATTTTTCACAATTTCCAATTTTGTTTTGTCTTTGATCGGGTTGACTCATTTTTACTTCAACTGGAAATGCGGTTCTATCACATCTTTGTTTACTGGCGACGTTTCGGTGCCTACTTTCCAGCACCATCATCAGGCAACACAACACTGATCACAATAGCAGATTTAAGCAAATGTGGTAACCTCGTTCCAAAACCATTCTATTTATATATATTTAACTCAACACTATTTTAATCATAGAATTTGTCTCAGTAACTAAACTCAATATATAACTATTTATAATTAGCAGACCAATCATTACCTCACCTATACATCATCTCATCTCGTATGCAGAATATTGTAGGGGAGAGAGACAGTATCGAACCTTTTGTTATTTGTTATAACTGTATTGCTACTATGTCACGGTAATCAAAATTTAAAAATGCTAAAACTAAAACCTTGACTATCATATACTGTATTTTATTTAAAGCAGGGAACTCTAATGTATACAATGGTGTGTGAGGTATTGCGCACATAGCAACAAATTAGTTCAAATATGGAGCAGCAAGTTACGTAGATGGATGGAGAGTGAATGTTATAGCGACGCTTAGGTGAACGATTAAAGAGAGAAAGATAGAGATAGTCTGGACAACTAACGTTTTTCAAAAAACTAATCGTAAGCACAATGCGAAGTTAATCAACTATTGTAAATAATTGCATAAGAATATTTACTCATATGTCTAAAATAATTCATTATATCTATATACATATATATCTAAATATAATATCGTAACACCTTTATATATATATATATATATATATATATATATATATATATATATATATATATAAATAGAGAGAGAAAGAGAAAAAGGACCATTGATAATTATTAAATATGAATAATTTCTATTCTTATTATATATTTATTTATTACGTTAGTCACACCTTATATCAATATATAAAATACATGTCAATATGTATAAAAACATATATATGAATATAAGCAACAGTGTGGGACCAACATCTCTAATCCTATATATATGTACATTAGTAATAAATATTTATTAGGTTATGCACATCTTATATTAATATATAAAATACAAATCAATATGTATAAAAAACATATATATATATAAGCAACAGTGTGGGTCCAATATCTTTAATTCTATCGATATATATATATATATATATATATATATATATATATATATATATATATGTTTGCCTATTTCAAATTATTATTTTATTCTTTTCTTACTGTTTTTTTATTTACCAATTAATCAAATTGTATATTTATTTATTCACACCTTATATAAATATATCAAATACATATTAATATGTATGAAAAAATATATAAATATAAGCAACAGTGTGAGTTAAATGTCTTAAATAAATATATAATTTTAATGGCAATGTATAAAATGATTAATGTCCGTATATATATATATATATATATATATATATATATATATATATATAATGTATATAGAATAAACCTATCAATCTACCGATAGGCCTATCTATATATCCGTCTATCTATCACATTTTGGGTTCCTCTTAAAAGGATACATGGTAGCTATTAACCATGAATATCTTCTCTAGGACTAACGTATTATTCATTTATTAAGATATTCTTCCTTACATTAATATATAAAATATAAGCAACAATGTAAGTCGAATGTGTTTTATCTAAGTGTTCTCCTAACCCTGCTAATTCAGGTATCCGCTCTTCTCGAACATTTTCTGATTGAGAAAAGCATAAGTATATAGGAAATTGATATTGGTACAGATCATTCGCAATCAGCTTTTCCGTATCAAGCCTAATCTAGTAAGTTAATCTGTTACGGTTGCATAACGCGATGCGTTTACATCCTTCCCAGTCTATTTCATGACCCGTTTCCTTCGAATGCCTAGCTAGGTCTGATCTTTGAATGTGTCCATATTTGCAGGCTGTCTTATGTTCCACCTCTACGAACCTTTATAGGTCGCATGGTTTAGCCTATATACCTGAGATTACATTCTTTGCAGGGTATCGCATATACTCCCGATATCTCGAGGGCTTCTACTCTTCTTTTGGTTAGGTAGTTTATTGCCTATAGTAAGCGATTGTCTTAAAACTGTTTTAATAATAGCCGTTATTATTCTAATTTTCCAAATAATTTAGAATCAGTAATACCATAATTGTGTTTATTCAAGTTCCGTTTCTTTATTTTGTTTACTTTCATATTATTGCAAATCTTCTGTAACATCTCATCTATTAATCTATCTATTATACCTCTTGACGGATAGCTATTTGTTTTGAATATTTCTTTTAATCTTACTTCTTATCTCTATTTATATCCATCATTGCAAGCATCTTTAATACCATGGATTTGGAAGAATGCCCATTTTCATTCCAATTGTTGATTTGATAGAAATTAAGAAGTAGTCCTCAATAAGTCTCTTTTCTAAAAATATCTTTCCAATCTGGAACCATTCCGTTTTATTTTCACATCCAAAAGGGTAATTCATCATTATCTTTTTTCCACAAACTTTTAATTCACCTAATTGGTTGGCTAATTCGAGGAATTTATTTAACTCATTATCCCCATGATTCCAAATTATAAACATATCATCCAGGGAATCTTACATACAAGTTTGGTTTAAGAGGAGATTTTAACAACAGATTTTTTTCAAATAGTGCATAAAAATATTAGCAACTGGACTGATAGTGGTTGTCCCATAGGACACCTTTAACTTGTTTATAAAATTCATTTCTGAACTTAACCTAAAAGAAAGAGTAGACCCCTCGAGACATCAGGAGTATATGCGATACCCTGCAAAGAATGTAATCTCAGGTATATAGGCGAAACCATGCGACCTATAAAGGTTCGTAGAGGTGAACATAAGACAGCCTGCAAATATGGACACATTCAAAGATCAGACCTAGCTAGGCATTCGAAGGAAATGGGTCATGAAATAGACTGGGAAGGATGTAAACATATCGCGTTATGCAACCGCAACAGATTAACTAGACTAATTAGAGAGTCAATTGAAATAAAATCAGGAAAAGGTGTAATGAATGTAACATCGGTAGAAAAATCATTGGGCCCAATATTTTAATGAAAGCATTTTCTATGGTCAGAAAACGTGAGGCTGCGGAACATGAATTAAGTGGGAACCTAAGTAAAAAACCTCGCTTATAGAAAACTGATTGCGAATGATCTGTACCAATATCAATTTCCTATATACTTATTTTTCTCAATAAAAATGTTCCAGAAGAGGGTATACCGATTTAGCAAGGGTTAGTAGATAGGACATTAGATAAGACACATTTGACTTACATTGTTGCTTATATTTTATATATTTATGTAAGGTAGGAATATCTTAATAAATGAATAATACGTTAGTCCTAGAGAAGATATTCATGGTTAATAGCTACCATGTATCCTTTTAAGAGGAACTCAAAATGTGATAGATAGACGGATATATAGATAGGCCTATCGGTAGATTGATAGGTTTATTCTATATACATAATATATATATATATATATATACGGACATTAATCATTTTAGACATTACCATTAAAATTATATATTTATTTGAGATGGTAAATATATATATATATATATATATATAAGACATTTAACTCACACTGTTGCTTATATTTATATATATATGTTTTTATACATATTTATATGTATTTTATATATTTATATAAGGTGTGAATAAATAAATATACAATTTGATTAATTGGTAAATAAAAAAAACAGTAAGAAAAGAGAAAAATAATAATTTATTAGAAATATGCAAACGTATATATATACATATATATAGATAGGATTAAAGATATTTGATACACTATATATATATATATATATATATATATATATATATATATATATATATATATATGATACACTGTTGCTTATATTTATATATATGTTTTTATACATATTGATATGTATTTTATATATTAATATAAGGTGTGCATAACCTAATAAATATTTATTACTAATGTATATATATAAAGATATAAAATTAGGGATGTTGGTCTCACACTGTTGCTTATATTCATATATATGTTTTTATACATATTGACATGTATTTTATATATTGATATAAGGTGTGACTAACGTAATAAATAAATATATAATAAGAATAGAAATTATTCATGTTTAATAATTACATGGTCCTTTTCTATATATATATATCATATATATATATATATATATATATATATATATATATAAAGGTGTTACGATATTATATTTAGATATATATGTATATAGATATAATGAATTATTTTAGTCATATGAGCAAATATTCTTGTGCAATTATTTCCAATGATTGATTAACTTCGCATTGTGCTTACGATTAGTTTTTTGAAAAACGTTAGTTGTCCGGACTATCTCTATCTTTCTCTCTTTAATCGTTCACCTAAGCGTCGCTATAACATTCACTCTCTATCCATCTACGTAACTTGCTGCTCCATATTTGAACTAATTTGTTGCTATGTGCGCAATACCTCACACACCATTGTATACATTAGAGTTCCCGGCTTTAAATAAAATACAGTATATGATAGTCAAGGTTTTAGTTTTAGCATTTTTAAATTTTGATTACCGTGACATAGTAGCAATACAGTTATAACAAATAAAAAAGGTTCGATACTGTCTCTCTCCCCTAAAATATTCTGCATACGAGATGAGATGAGGTATAGGTGAGGTAATGATTGGTCTGCTAATTATAAAAAGTTATATATTGAGTTTAGTAACTGAGACAAATTCTATGATTAAAATAGTGTTGAGTCAAATATATATAAATAGAATGGTTTTGGAACGAGGTTACCACATTTGCTTAAATCTGCTATTGTGATCAGTGTTGTGTTGCCTGATGATGGTGCTGGAAAGTAGGCACCGAAACGTCGCCAGTAAACAAAGATGTGATAGAACCGCATTTCCAGTTGAAGTAAAAACAAGTCAACCCGATCAAAGACAAAACAAAATTGGAAATTGTGAAAAATCGGATCTTTGTGTAACTGCCCGTTTACAGCTTTTATCCACGTACGCAAAACGCGGCATTGAGTACCCACTAGTATTGTTTGAATAAAGGTTGTGATCTCAAAATAAACACCAGTCCCACTATGTATACATACATTTGTCTGTATAAATTAATCATTGCATAATGTAAGCGAAGAAATTCCTAATAAACTGTAAATTTTACCTGATTATCGGGTTGCGATCCGATTTGTTTGCATCCACTGTCTTCCTGATTTTTCTCCAGAATTTTCGATATCCGGATACGGATATCTTTTTCAATGGAAAGCTCATCATAATAAGTTGACAATCAATATGTCAAGTGGAAATATTAGTTTAAACTGCCCCATTCCACTTGACATATTGATTGTCAACTTAGTATGATATGAGCATTCCATTGAAAAAGATATCCGTATCCGGATATCGAAAATTATGAAGAAAAATCAGAAAGACAGCGGATGCAAACAAATCGGATCGCAACCCGATAATCAGGTAAATGATCTATTCCCTGTCGCGCAACATGTTTCTTTTAAAGACTGTAAATTCGGTTGAGTAGTATCTTCGATGAAACCTTTTGGTTATTCCATTAATGTCAGGGACGGCTTATTAAATGCCTTTGCCGTGGTTAGAGTATAACTGCAAAGTATGCGAACATTAAATTCTGGCTATGGAATAATAATTATAAAAAAAATTTTTAAATAGCGTCCATGTGTATGTTTTATTAGCAGAGCGGGTCGAAACTTGAATCAGCTCGGTGAATTTTGTTCAAACCTGGACTCACAGTAAGAGAAATTTCACAAAAATATTGCTTTTCACTGGTGGCCCTCAATGGCATTGAGTAAATCTCGCGTGTCTTTGAACAAAATTCCTACATTCGAATCAGGTTATTACTGATATTTCCTATATAATGTTATGTGTATGTTGTAGAATTTATAAAGGTGCGTTGTTATATTACTTCGCATTTTTTATTAAAAAACTGAAAGTCTATCGGTGCGGTCATGCCGCAGACCAGCGTATTGGCTGAGCCAGTAAAAATTTGTTCAGAGGGCGGAACTTTCATCATATCTCTGCACGAAACGCAGGCCTCGTAAGATTTACAATTAATTACAACAATCATTTTTCAATCAAAGCCTCGCCGAAGGTGTAGCTATCCAGTACAACGGCGTTATTCAGATTGTTTAAGCAACTTCTGTCTATGCGTGGTCCGATTAACCGATCATTTTTTTATGCCCGGGTGGTGATAATACGCGGGCCTGACATGAAGCATCTCACTCGGACAGCCTGTGCACATTAAGACAAGTTGTGCTTGGTGCTAATCTGACGTCTGTAAAATGGATTTAAATTGAAGTGGACAATTTTTGTGTAATGCTTCATTTGGTTTCATATGATGCATAGTTTTTATTCGATTTTTTCAGACTGCTGTATAGTTGAATTTGGAATTTATCACGGATACGAATCTGGGCTGAATTAAATCTGCGAAGATGATACATTTTGTGTAATTGTTGCATCCTTACGAAATCTGTTGTCCGCATCTGGAAAAATTTAAGCCCAGAATGTCTTCAGTTTCATTTCGACGTCTAGTTCCTTATTTGGTCTCAACTAACGCCCGAAGAAAATATTCGTCAGCTGCTCATTCAGGTATGCTTGGGTCGATTTTGCGATTTTTGGCTCTTTTTGTTCCAATAACTGACCTATTTATGCGTGATATAATGCTTGATAATGCTACTAGTTGTTGGTTCTGGCTCACATACAATTGTTGTGTTATTCTAAACAAACAGCGGGCAGTTTTTGAAACTTTGCGCACTAGGATTTCATGATTATTTGTTTTTGATGAGCTAACCTAGTATCCGGAACCTGACCTATTCCTATTGCGACATTTTATTCGGGTTAGATTTTGGATGAGAATCTCCGCCGAAGTCATCTGTCACATGACCAGTGCGTCAACCATGCAGTCTATTTATTACATTTATCAATCGTTTCTACCCAAAAAGTGACGTTTTTGCATGTGTTGTGCATGCGCTGTGTAGAGATATAGATGGTTACATGTTTTTGCTCTACTGAAATCCGTCTTAACATCCCGACTATATCTATTCCCTCCTCTTAGTCTTTGCTCATTTGCCGGTTTAAAAAATATTTGTGTTTAATTAGTATTTAGCGGTACGTTACCATTTGTTTGATTAATTAAACAATAATTGATCGCGCGGGTGGTGGTAACAATTTCAAAAAATCAAGTTTGCGAGCTTGAAGTAAACACCAATCCCATTGTATTTAACAAGTCGTCGAACAACATAACAAAACTACCGCCAGCCTCAACGCACAGACGCGTTTCGACCTTCCATGATCATCATCAGAGTACGACGGCAAACTGACTAGCGAGGATCAAACCGCATTGCACATATAAATGGAAAACAAAATTAGATATGCGACTCACCTTTAGTAGTCTTGCATACATTGTACGTGACTGGAAATGTCGGCTGCACAATTTCTATGCAGTCACGAACATTATATATATATATATATATATATATATATATATGGACAATACGATTTCAAAGCTAACTTGCTATATATATATATATATATATATATATATATATCATGTATACTGAGTCTGTGAAGGCACACCAACATTATGACTTGGATCAGTACCGGTACAGGGTACCAACATTGTGGTTGCCGAATCGGTACATGATAACCACACGATGGATTTCAATGTACGCTAAAATTCATAAAAATTTAGAATTACAACTATTTCTGAACACTTGTTACTCCAGCAAATCCATACACTCTGGCCTTGATCGATATCAGTTAACACATTTCGCGGTAAGCATGACATCATTCAATTCAATATATAACAGTTAAATAATGTTTTTTGCGGAGACCTAATATATATGCAAGTATGTATTAGGTGTTGCGAGCCTAGTAACAAATTGGTTCAGTTGTGACCAGAAGGATAAACCAAAGACAGCATGAACGGAAAGTATAATCTCATACAAATTCGTTTCTTACTTACAATGCGAATTCTATATCAACTCACTATGGATATATCAATTGGTAAAGAATGTAAAACAATCGAATGAAGTGTTAAATGTGATCGGACAATTCGTTTACGATGTTATGTAGAAATTAAAATGGGGCCGTAATAAAATTTGTGTACAAATAATGGTAGCTGGTTATTAAAGCAAAATTACAAGTTAACAGAACTTTATTTTGCAAAAACTGGAAGCATATCAGAAGATGAGATACTATATGTATCTGAATGACTTTTTTTCAATTCAATATTCCCAATATATAGTAAACTGACTACTTTACTACCTTATTGAATTGGTGCGCCTTACTTTTATCGGTTAGTTTCTCATACAATAGTTGATAATTCTGCCGCTCCAACATACATTGGCCCGCAAATAATCGGGACGAAATGGTTTATGGTTACGCGTCTGAAAATACTGCCTTTAAAACAAAAATGAGGTACGATCTAATCTTCGGAGATTAGATCGTACCTCATTTGCAGTGTTTAGTATGAACGGTGTTGAAGCCTTTGGAGGAAAGCGAAAAATCAGCATCCAGCCACTACGAAGGCAAAATCTATGTGTACATCGGATCTGTGCAAAAGTGGTGGTGCAAAACGGCGGCCCACGATCGCAACTCGTGCAATATAATGGGATTGGTGTTTGCATTTACCTCGCAGCTTTGATTTTAACAATTATTACAACTCGAGCAATGCTGGTTTAATTTGATAAATCTTCAATTCCCCCACTTACCCAAATGGCCTGATGCCTTTTCTGTAATGACAGATTGGCGATGGCCATAATGGATGCCACTTTGGTTTCATTTGAAGGAAAGTTTAATAAAAAAGCATGTTAGTATGCAACTGAAAATTGTTTGTAGTATCGATAGAATACGAGGCTTCGGAGGAAACGGGCTCCAGTTTGAACCTCGTCTGCGGCAAAATTCCGGACAGTACTTGAACGCTTACCAATAAGGACGAAACTGGTCTACAGGATGAATTGTACTCGCTACCTTATACAGTGCGTAGTTTAGCTGTATAAAATTTTTCAGTTCAATACCAATTACCCAGGTGGTGTGATATCTGTTCTATAATTATACATTGGTGATGGCTAGTTGGAAGTTCAGGTCGAAAGAGATGCGACGTCGGCTTCATCTGAAAGATTCGTTAAACAAAAAAGATAAAATTTGTATATAACAGTAAATTGTGTGCCCCGGTTCGAGTCTAATCAGCGGAAATATGTGAACAATATTTGATGAATTCATAGTAAGAACGAAACCCGCGTATTTGATGAACCGCCTTAAATATCTCACACAATGCTTAGTTTGTTTTCATATATATATATATATATATATATATATATATATATATATATATATATATATATATATATATATATATACTACTATCTCTCTTCCCTATTATCAGCTATTAGTTTTATTATTATGTATGTGTTTCATATATATATATATATATATATATATATATATATATTTAATTGGATTTGTGTTTATATCAAGCTAACTACCTAGATTTAAGTAATTACGAAGATATATTTAGCTTGAACTTTGAGATTGTAATCGATAGTGTTTCTATTGTTATTGTGTATTTTATGCTTCTGGGAATAGCCTTGATCTGGTCGCCACGCTAATGGTTGGAAGTTGCTATTGATCTGTGTACGCTTAAACGGTCGACATGTGTGGGTTAGTGTCAATTCACATTCAATTTTGCATTAAATTAGCTTATTACGGTCTGTCTAATGGGATAAAACAGTGCTTTTGGCGATAAAACTAATATCGATTATTTGTAGTCGATTTTAAGTAACAAAATTCTTGTGATAACGGCATTGCTTATTATTTATCATTTTATTCGTGTGTGTTTCCGTGCGAATGTGTGTGTTTAGTTTTGAGGTGCGAACAAATTGAGAGTAAAAATGCATCCGATCCAAGTTTGCCTGTTTGCAAGGAACACCTGATCCCGGTGGATACTGGCCGATGGCCATCCCTTTCGCATGCTTCGAATTTGAATACGAAACGAACAGGTGTGTCTAACAGTCTATTCAGTGGAGGAGACTCGTTGGAGTCGGGCGTTTGGCTCCCTGTTATTGGACTTGAAGTGCACGCCCAGCTCACGGAAATGCAAAGTAAATTATTTTCAATGGCGCCGTACTCGTCTATGGCCTCCCCGAACAGTCAGCTTGCCCTCCTTGACGTCGGATTTCCTGGTAGTATGCCGGTGGGTTAGTTGATTCCTTATCTTCAGGTTTATTTGCCATAAATTCTTCTGTAATTGTTTAGCAGGTCAGCAGATTTTAAATGGCTTTTATGACTCTTTTAACTTAATTTCTTTTAAAATATTTTAAACATCCCATTTGCCAGAAAATCTGAAATTTCATTTCATTTAAGTATTACTTAATATTAGTAAAACAATGATTACATAATACAATTTTAATATTAATTATCTCTGGTTTGCTGACTACAAATTGCCTCGGCTTGATATGCTACTGCCTCATTACCACGTCTCCAGGAAGACATCCTGTGTATAAACAAAGACAATTGACTATGAGCAACGGTAGATCTGGGCATGGGCAAAATATCTACATAAAACACCAAGGGGAAAATGTGTCGACATCGGCTAAAATGCATTTTTGTAGTTTTCTCTCCAAGTCTCCGTAACACGAACGTATGTCGCATTGATCTACGCCATTAAAAAGCGAACATTGGGCAGATGATTTCTTTCTGGACACTGGTAACAAGGTCGCTACTACACACGTATCCATACCATACCGTGCGGGGTATCCAATCGAGAGCAGATGATGTTTATTTTTGAATTCATTCTGTAGGATGATCGGAATCCATGCTGGCAAACATGATTGAGGTTGACTGCAATGGGTTTTGCCACGCGCATATTTAAACGGCAATTGCATACCTGGCACGGGATCAGGGAGTACGAGTGTCAAATAAATCGATGTATTGCGACATATATTGAATGATTTTGACGCAGTCAGGAATTCGTTCAAGCGCGTATAAACGGCAGAAGACGTAAGACTCTTTTGCAACTCTTTATTACATGATACATGGTGCCTAATTTGAGCGGTCTAAACAATTAGTTCCATTTGCCTGTCCGAATGGAAAATACATCTAATGAGACTTTAAAGATTTACCTGGCAATAAATCTTGTTTATCAAAGTAAATTGCGAAGTGTAGATTCAGCCTTTAAAAATAAAATGGTAAATCTGGAATTGGAAGAGGTTGAGAGCCATTTGTATCGACAATTAGCTTGCAGAGCTTTAGCGCCGGGGTTTTAAAGCTTGAGTCGGTTTTGAATTGTGGCTCTGGGGGTGATTAATGTGATTAGCCTGTGTGCACAGATGAAAACTTTTCGAGGAACCTCATAGAAAAATATTGTTTGAATTGTCTTATCCAACTGTGCTTCGTAAGTATTCCTTCTCTAGTGACGCCTTCCGACGTTTCAATACACATGTTCGCGTCTCTTTATCAAGCATGTAGAACACACGATATCTCCCAAAACAGGAAACGTAGGAAACAAACGTATAAATCAAATTAAGCTTTTTTTGGAGATGATATGTAACCATTTCTCTTGATAAAGATACAAGAACATGTCTCAGAATGTGGGTTGGCGCGAGTTGAAAATAGTCACCAAGAAACACATTTTGATAGAAATATTAAACCAATGTTAATTTAAAATGGGGCTGTGAAAGTGAAAGGTAATTCATGATTCAAATTTAAAAAAAAAGAATTTGGAGCATAAACACGCCGGTAATGTTCTCCGGAGGTGATTTTGTCTTACGTTGTGCTCTTCGATGTTTCTGTTTAGACTGGCTCATTTGCACAACCTGACAAAAGAATGCCGATCTCTGTTACGACACAATTGTCTCTTTTAATAAGCAATCTTGAAAATTCTGGCTTTCTACAGAAGATGTATAGTGAGTTGTTTTTGAAATCACATTTCTACAGACTTTATATCAGGTTCGCATTATTTACTACTCGTAGATATAGGTGATTGCAGCGTCAGTGTCAAATTTTTTTACCCAAATCTATAACGGGTGTGGAGTGTAGTGTAGTCCCGGCATCTACTGATGCGTCGCCTATTTGCACAAGGCGAATTTGTTAATGAGATAATACTTGTTGCTCATACTGAATCTGATTTATCCTTCGGGTTCTAGGGGATTTAACTTGCACCTAAATACGCCATGTCTAACACAACCATGAATTGAGGTTTGAGGCAACAACAATCCAGCCGATATCTCACCACTGAGAATATCGACCGCACATCAGCTTTTACCTTTGTGGTATTTGCTTTGCAATTAGGTAGTAAAGGATCGTGCTTTGATGCTTACCATGGAATATTTATACATTATTCTCAACAAGTCGTGGCTGCTTTTCAAGAATCACCGGGTTGATTAGTCAAGATTCACAAGACAGCGAATATAATACTGAAATTAACGATTTAATGTCTAATGGCTATCCTAGACAATTAATTATTATTAAATTATTAAAAGGGGAAGCAAACAAAATCAGACGTATTTCAGACCAGACAAAAAATCAATCTACCTGAACATTCTATTTAAGGGGGATGCAGTTTTCCGAATAGTAAAAAAGAAATTTGAAGCGTCATTAACACACACACACACATTTAATGCAGATAAACTACGGATGTTATTTAAGATCACACGCAATAAAAGAGAAACAGCCGTTAATGTCGACATCAAATATTATTTACCAATACACATGCTCAAGTTCTCGATCAGCTGAAGTAGGCCGATCAACCAGACCTTTAATTTCTCGAGTGATAGAACATTGCAACTTAAACGTCTGTTTCAAATCAAATGGTGAATACAGGTCTGCAATTGCGCAACACATTTTTGAAACTTCCCACGTATGATCTCCAGACGTAGCATTTAAAATAATTACTAAATGCAATAACAAAAGGGGGCTAGCCACATACGAAGCTTTATGGATAAACAAGTTGCAGACGGATTTTTGCAAGCAGAATAAGCAAGTTCAGGCATCGAGCTTGATCTGGAGCTGATGCACGCAATTGATTGGTGGTTCCCTTGTTTCACTTTCTTTCCATATTTACATTTTCAGTCTTGTTTTATATATAAAGAGATGTGCATTTGTAGATACCTGAGAAGAAAATGAGGAAGAAGCCTTTCTTGTATCTAAAAGTTTCTTTTTATTGTTGCACATGGAAAGGGTACTATGGATATTTATATATCCTCGCTTTTGGAGTACCGAAATATATGCAATTATGTGCAAGCCATTGCGCACCTAATAACAAGTTAGTACATATAAGACAAGAAGGATGTGTCAATATCAGTATTAAAAATGGATGTAAGCTCATGTACACCTGCATTTCGTGTGTGTTGGCACTACATCGCATACAGGAGGACCTGCCAAAATGATCGTGAGAAATTTCTGTTGTTCTATTCATCCATGCGCTTCGTGCTTACTGGTTCATCAGCTGTAGTAATATATGTCACCTTCGACTATGCATGTTTATTGTAACATTAATATATATTTCAAATGCTTCTGTATGCTAGGATGATGAAAAGCCCTGGGAACTGACGTAGATTGAATAAATCTGTTTCTCGTATAATTTCATCTTGAAGTATTTCGGTCTGAAAGGCTATCTATTGCCTTGACTACGGTGTGGATATTACTAGCATTATTCACAATGGCAGCCTAGGCTGTCAACGATGCTCGAACCAGCGATTCCCTGGGCAGCAGCACGATGCTCTATGTGGTGAATTAAAATAATACCAGTTTACGTCTGACGATCTCTTTTGGTGCATCATAATATAGATTTTTCTTATTGCATAAGACGTATTGTATTGGATAAATTAATTAAAATGGCAAAATTGGACCCTTATAAGAACATGGCTGTTTACTTTCAGTTCATTTTCCGACGCAGACCGGTTTCAGCATTTGAAACTGCAACATTGTCAGGTTTAGAGTCACTAACTGTAATCTAGTTTTACATAGTCAAACTTCAGGAACAGTTTAGTGCCAAATAAGGACGAAAGCATTGTTTTCTTGGTGGATTATCTTTAGATCTAATTGTCTTTTAATTATATGTCTTAGAAGTGTTTACCTACTATGTTGATCAACAAAGCACAAAGGCAAATGGTGATTAACCCAAAATGTGCTTATGACGTGATACAGTGAAATCCGTAAGGAAGCTGTATTGCTGATGTCGCCTTGCCCGAATGCTAACTTGGCCATAATGGTGTTGTGAGGTGGATTAGTTTGCCTCATTTCTGTGAGTTATCCTGATAAATTTACTCATAGTAGCAAGGTATTCCTTCTCTCTTTACCTTTCTCTCTCTCTCTCTCGTAAATCTCACTAATAATTTTTCTAAGTTCACTTATATATTTTTTTTCACTCCTTATGATTATATGGCAGTGAAACATTAGTCACTTGACTTTTGTGTGGCTGGACATGATGACGATGAACCCAAAATGCAGATGTGTCGAGATTTTCAAAATATTTTCAAATATTTGTAAAATAAAATGGAATTAACATTTGCTACTTTAGTAGTCTACTAAATTGGATTTAAATTATGTAACTAGGTTCTCAACGGAAGATGTATTGAAGCTGGCATTGTTAGTGCTTTAGCACTGTCTTCCTCAGTGGCTGCAATATCCAGCTTTGACCGAAAGCACTATTTCTACTCTGATTTGCCCACCGGCTATCAGATAACTCAACAGCGAAGGCCGTTGGCAGTTGGCGGTCATTTAGATTACTTGTGGAATGAGTCTTCTATCGACGCGGCTACGACTTGTAACATAAGAAATCTTCACCAATTCAGGATTTCTCGCTGCAGGCTACTTCGTGTACAATTGGAACAGGATACTGGCAAACGTCTTCACGACCCAAAACGTTCTCGATGTCTTATTGACTTGAATCGATCCGGTGCGTAATACTAATTTTTTATAGTCAAGCACTAAAAATATTCGCTTTTTAGCTGATCCCTGTTGTGCGAAACAGGCTTTCTACGCTCTCTGTCCACATTTGTACATTGTATCTTTCTGTCATCTTCCGGGTTCGTTTGGCAACGGTAAGCTCAGAGCACCAAAATGATTTACAAATATTAAAACAGGTGTTTCGTATCAATTAAAACTGCTTCGTTTATCCTTACAATAACTGATTTTTTACTAGATAGGCGTGCGTCTTGTATTTGTAAAGCCTTCAGTTTAATATAAATACCTGCGCAGTTTCGTTTATCTAACTAAAAATTGCAGTGATTTCCTAAGAATCACTGACGTTTCACAAGATTAGCGTAAACCATCGGTGTATGCGTATGTTTAAAACCGTCAAGTAATCGCTTTAAATATAACTACATGCGCATTTACGTTCATCAAAATGAAACTACAGTGGTGAATGCCAATAACCATTTGCAAAATTTTATTGTTATTTCTTTCGTTCTTAAATGAGGTGGCAATATCGGTTAGAAATTGGGCAAGTTAATGCAGATATATTTGTCGCAAAATCCTGCCTGGGTAAATATTCAAGAGTTTGTTGTTGTGTCCACCTATGTTGGATGGTCCACGTACTTGGATGTCTTCTGTATTTATTATTAGCGTATCGTCTAGACGAGCCTTAATTATGCCTAATTCTGCAGTTAAATTATTCATTTGAGAAGTCAATGCCTGAATCAACGTTTCCAACCCATCAGAAGCCATTTTAAATGTACGACAAATGCTTTATTTTTACTCAATTATATATAGAATTTTTTCTCGCACAACGAGCATCGATTTAATAAAACAAATTTACACATTAATTAATTTATGTTCACTTCAGCTCTAAGTCTGCTTTTCTCATTGGGCTGACTGCTTCATTCTTATACGGACGCTTCTGCGAGGAATTTCTGTTGAAATACTGTCTGCCCTACATAAGACCCTTTGTTCATTATTTGTCTTAAAGGTGGCCATTGCCACATCTTCCCCCCTCAGGAATCGGCTTTCGCACTCTGCTTAAACGATCCAGTGCCACAGCTCGTGGTCCATCGGACAGGCTAACAAAAACAGTATTGTGCTCTGCGTCCACCCTCTCCACGCGATACGGCCCATCATTAACAGCCTGCAGTGCCATGGGCTCGATCTTCGCTACCATTACATAGTCGCCGGACCTTTAGGCAGTGCGTGTCGGTTGCCTTTACATAACCTTTATCGCTGTGTAGCGCCACTACATATTCGTGCTTCTTTAGTCATTCTGAATATCCGCTATGGTGCAGCCTTTCATGGGATCCTTGGATTACCGGTTCACCTGGAAGTCTTATGTGTCCTCCATAGACCATGGTCGTTGGAGCGAATCCTGTAGCTGTTGAGACGAGTAAAAGCGCATGGCCCGCTCGACCAAATGTAATTGCCACGTTCCCGGGCTCTCATTGGCACCAGCATCGCAATTACCTCTTTCATCGTCCTATGTGCACGCTCAGCAGTCGCATTGGTTTGCAGGTGATAAGTGGCTGTGCGGAAATGCTTTATGTCAAGGTCTTTGCAGCACTGATCAAATTCTTTCGACCCAAACTGTGCGCCTTGATCGGTAGCAATAACTTGTAGTGCACCAAATTGACTGAACCATCGCTCTTCTAAGCACGTTATAATCTTTTCTGTTGTGATCTTCTTCAGTGGTACAAACTCGACCCATCGGGTAAACTTATCGACCATGGAAAACACATAGGACACGCCGCCGCGAGCTACCGGCAGTGGACCTACCAGGTCGATATGCAGAAACTCGTTCCGTTCAGTGGCATTTGAAAGCAATCGGCGTGACTTTTTCTCGTTTTTGTGGTTTACAACGTTGGCATGTAGTGCACTGTTGACAATAGCTACGAATTTCTTTGGACATGCCAGGCCAATACAATCGTGACTGCAATGTCTCAATGAGCCGCCCAGCGCCGGGATGTCCTAACGTTTCATGCCAAAAGGCCATTAATTCTGTTCTTATAGATTCTGGCACAAACCATTGCACTGTTTGTCCTTCTTTCCGCACCAACAGGCCGTTCTGTAGACTCAACGTTTTATATGGTGCAGATACCCCGGTGCCGTTTTTTAATTGATTAACTATTTCCTGACATGTAGCATCTCTACCCTGTTCTTCAGAGACTTTTATAAGCGGTGAAACCCGCACAGCGGAAATTCTGCTGAGCGCATCGGCCGCCGCATTCTCGATTCCTGCTCTATGATGAATTGATATATCGTACTCTTCTAGTTCTTCAATGGCTCGATGTACACGTTTCTTCTCAATACCTAGTGATCTCCAATGCACTAGCGCTTTGTGGTCGGTAAAGACGTCCACGTGTCCCCGATGACAAAATATCTAAACTTCCGCAGCGCCCATTGTACGGCTAGTAATTCTTTTTCTGTGACTGTATAGTTCTGTTCCGCCTTAGTGAGTGTGCGACTTATATATTGCGCAGGACGTCCGTCAGCTTGTAACACCGCTCCTATACCAATATCTGACGCGTCTGTAACAATTGACATATTACCTACGGGGAAAGTCAAAATAGTTGCATCTATTAATTTCTGCTTACATAGCACAAACGCTTGTTGAGCCTCCTCCGTCCAACGAAATGGTATCTTGGCACAAGTTAACTGAGATAAGGGCTGTTGTGTAACCGCCATCCCTGCGAGGTATGGTCTATAGAAATTCACCATACCAATAAACTGGCGCAATTGTTTTCTAGTAGTAGGCACCGGATAATCCCTGATAGGTTGTACATTCGAATCTAACGGCATGTATCCGTCCGCTGAGACTAAGTGCCCCAAGAACCGCACTTCTTGACCTATCTGTACCTTTTCTGGATTAAAATGTAATCGCCATTCTACTGCTTTGGCCAACATCTTCTGCAGCCTCACACGTAATTCGTGTTCAGTAGTGGCCCATATAATAACATCGTCTACGTAAGCTGTTGTACAAGTTAAGTCAGACACGAACGAGTCCATCATCCTTTGGAACACTTTCGGTGCGTTTTTAAGGCCAAATGGTACCCGGGTGAATTGGAAATGACCTTGGGGTACTTGTACCGCTAACTTCCATCGGTCTTCGGACCGCACGCCTATTTGCCAAAATCCCTGTTTAAGATCAAGCACGGCGAACCATTTGCCTCCCGCTAGCTGTAGGAACAGATCACGCAGAGCCGGCATGGGATACGGGTCCGGTTTGGTTACTGAGTTCAATTGCCTAAAATCAGCCGCCGGTCGGAGCGAACCACCCTTTTTCGTAACATAAACCATTGGAGCACGAAAAACAGATGATGACGGTTCAAGAACGCCGGCTTCTATCATTTCTTGGGTTGCTCGAGTCGCTGCTTCTAATTTCTTGGGAGGGGCACCATATACTTTTGGTGGTTCGTAACCATCATTTAGTTCTAACCATAACTTAAACTGGTCGACCGTCGGCCCTGGACGCTCGCTACAATCAGGCAGTTGGAATATACTGTTATATTGGTTTTGAAGATTCTTCCACCACTCAGGCAGACAACTGGTCTCCTCTTGAATCTTATGGTTACCTATAGACTTTATTGATCTTATTCCTTCAGGCCGCGATAGGTATACCCGTTTATTTTGACAGTCTATCGTCTTAACCCATTTTCTAATGAAATCAAGTCCCAATAAGGGCGTCTGCGTATTCGAAACAACAAAAGACATATGATAGACCTTTTCATTTATTAACAACTTTGTGTCCCACTCGCCCACAGCCACCATCGATGCGCCCGATGCCTGACATAAACTTGCTTTCGTAGGTTTTATATTGTTCAATGGCCAAGTCAATGGTAGTACCGACACATCCGCTCCAGTATCCAATTGCATTATTACTGGCTGTCCGTTGAAGAGTTCTAAAATTTTAACTTTAATGAAAATTCTTACATTTGGCAGTGTTTCCCACACTTCCTTTTCTTCACAAGCCATCTGGTTCGGACCACTTTTTGGTTTGTTCTGCTGGTCTTCCTTCGATCTACCCGTCGGAGCCACCAAAGGATTAATTTTTGTGCCTTGTTCTCTCCCTCCATTATTTGTGAGATTGTTCACCCTGTTACCCCACTGCACTGGTCGTTCTCGAGGGGCAGTACATGGGTTTTGTTGCCGCTTATACGCCGTATTCGTCGGAGCCGGAGTCCTTATATACTGACTTTGCTTCCAGGCCACTGGCTGTTGCCTTCTGTCGCGGAACTGCTTATTATGACGCGAAGAATTCCAATACGGTATGTCGCTCCTGTCAGATGTTGTAACTGTACCCATGCGTGGAGATGCAGCTGCCATCTTATTTGTCATTATGGCCGAGCTTTGAAGAGCCTGAAGTCTCTCTTCAAGGCCTCCTGGGCTGCTGGATATTTCTCCGTATCTAGTAGGATCCAGCAGCATGAACATGATGGCCTCATGTGGTTGCAAGCCTGGTAAAGACTCGGTAAGCTTCGAGAACCACCGCTTGATACGTGCCATGGTATCCATGGGCATCTCACCCATTAATGGCTTCAGGCTGTATAATTCTGAGAACACTTCCTGAGGCCTGGCCCGGAAATGATCCAACACGCGTCTTTTGTATTCTTCATACGTGAGGTCAACCGGCAATTCCAATTGGACTGCTACTGTCCGGTCCACTAATTCCTGCACAGCTACACGCACAATAGGTGCTTCCAATGTAAATTCTTGGGCTCGAACTGATGCTTCAAATTTTTCGAACCACAACTGTGGCCTTTCCACATCTAGTGGTGCCAACATCGGCTTAAACTCTGATGACGGTCTGAAATAACTCGTTGATTCGGCTGAAAACGCCGGCATATTTCCTCCTGATTCCTCTTCGGCGCGGTCGCCATTGTTGTGTCCACCTATGTTGGATGGTCCACGTACTTGGATGTCTTCTGTATTTATTATTAGCGTATCGTCTAGACGAGCCTTAATTGTGCCTAATTCTGCAGTTAAATTATTCATTTGAGAAGTCAATGCCTGAATCAACGTTTCTAACCCATCAGAAGCCATTTTAAATGTACGACAAATGCTTTATTTTTACTCAATTATATATAGAATTTTTCTCGCACAACGAGCATCGATTTAATAAAACAAATTTACACATTAATTAATTTATGTTCACTTCAGCTCTAAGTCTGCTTTTCTCATTGGGCTGACTGCTTCATTCTTATACGGACGCTTCTGCGAGGAATTTCTGTTGAAATACTGTCTGCCCTAGATAAGACTTTTTGTTCATTATTTGTCTTAAAGGTGGCCATTGCCACATTTGTAAGATAAAAAAGCTCAATGGAGATAATAAGTTAAGATAAGTGAATGACCGTAGAAAACTACATACTGAAAGAAAGATCATGTTATTATTATAGTGGTTATTTTTGACGTAAAGTGTCATTAATCTTTGTTATCCTTGTTAAGATTTGACCGCATTTTTCTTGTGGGGGACAATTGATAGCACTCATAGGTCGGTAAAATCTTGAATTTTCATCATTTTCAGGTGATGTAATTTTTGGCCTCAATTGATGGGTTCTCACTTGTCCCTTCTTCTTTAAGCCTTCAATTAGCTGATTGTCTGAAAATGACGTTGGAACAAGATTTTCCATTGTTCTTTTTCCGAATTTTCGAGCCCGAATTTCCAGGCTCATCTTCAGGGTTGACACAATACGCACAGGAGTAAAACACAACTTGTGGCAAATGTGGTATCCTCATTCAAGACAGATATATTTATATTTATTTTAATTCCAATCCATGATGTCTATATTTTAATTTCTGTTCCGGACGCAGAGAAAGATCAACAAAATTTTGATTTTAATCTTGCAGTAATCCTCAAATGCCTCCAGTTTACCTAATCCCATGCAGCTTGCAATTGGTTATAGACCGAGAGAGAGGTTAATAAAACTGTTGAAAGAATGTATAGTATTAGTATCGTTTTGACAAGACCGAATACGGAGTCTACACTAACGAAATCGGCTCTCAAATCCACAACAAGAAGGACAGCACTGCGCAACCGAATTCATCTTTTAAAATCCTTGTTAAGAGTTGCACGTTAATAGATATCGTGGGATAACAATTATTAAAGTATGAAACTATGATATAGTCCTGAAATTAATTAAGCGATATTTCATTTTCCCCGCCACCTAAAAGGCAATATTAATCCAACGTTCTTATTCTTTTACCGTGGTCTCACTCTGATAAACGTACGCGTGCATGTGGTTATGTTGAACTGAATATTTCACATTTAAGCACACATACACACACAAACATACGCACACATGCCATGCACATCTATTGAAACGAAAATACTTTTATGAGGCCACTGAAATTTCATTTAAATTGGCGAACATGTGCAGAGGCGAGCGTACACATACATACATGGCGCTCGCTTATCTTTTCAAAAGTCGGTTATGGTTAAGATATCTGCCAGCAACTATAAATGATGTGGTTTGAGCGAAATTTACCATTTGAAAAAATACTTGCAGAGTATTTTGGTGTCGTGAGCTTACCGTTGACAAAGATGCCCAGAGGATGGCTTCAAAAGGTGCACTGTCAACGTGTGGACAGTGAACATAAAAGTCTTGTCTCGCACAACAAGGATCAGGTAATTATTCAATTCCATGCCGTGCCAAACGTTTATTTAAAATAGGGTGTCACTCTTTTACAGAAACTCTCAGTATCCTTTATAAATTGCTGTAGCATTGCTTTTCAGTTTAAATAGTAAACTATATGTTAAATTATATGCAAGTTTCTCTCCAGTACCTTTAATTTATTCACCACAGTTCCGCAGTGACCCCGTGGAAAGTTAAGTCGTAAATGAGTATCAAACTTTGCTTGGATTTAGTTTGAGCATCAACAAACCTGTATGTTCACGTAATCAAAAACACGTGTCATTCACATCAGGTACGCAACGTTGTAAGTCTTGAAAGCTAAACTCCTTTTGACAATTCAAATTCACTTCGTAACCTGCAACTCATGCTACCCTAATTTAATTACACCAATCTGTTTTATTTATGCATTATATTATTTAAGTAATAAATGAAAAATATAACTAAAAGATTTTTCAGTACTAGTTAAGCAAAACAGTCAGTAATATGTATAATCGCACTGCTACAATCCTCAGTGTCAAAGCTTAATTCTCCTCATCAACCGCAGGGTTGACGTCCATCTGATTTTATTGGCTCGTGTGGTCCAGTACAACAGCCTTGGTTTTTCAGTTATACGGCCTCTAGATGTACTGTGGTCTACCGTCTTCTTAAATGATTTTGCAAATGCTTAGCCGATTATTCATTATTTGCGTTTTTTACCGCCCATTCTGTTGATTCAATTAATTGCTATCACCGCCTGCGCAACCTATATTCATTTAATTATAAAAGATCTGCTGTCATTATTATAATCATGACCGTTATGTTATCAGTATTTATTTGATAGTGTACTGATACATGAATATAACAAGTTCCTTAATATTAATAGTTATTTTAGAACTGCAAACGATCACATGGTCGACCATTAATAGTTAGGGAGTATCATTCGAATTCAGAAATTTCCATCTTCAAAATAGTCTGCTACTAACGGCCAACTAGCGGCAGCTGCTTGAAATATCTGTCTTTGAGCCGTGTGAACACATTTTCTACCTTTGTTACTGAATGCAGTAGTACTATATGCAGTCTGTACCTGAACTTTGATTGCGTGAACTTATTGAAAACTCACGCCTTATGTCCTTCAAAAACTCAAATAGATGAATACTGAGTCCACTCTGGGGTTGTTACTAGGTTAGCATCTTACTAAAAAGGGCCGGGGAGTTGATCGGTGAAATGACTAGTTATTAACTCAGTGGACTTGAGCTTCGCAGCTGCATCGCGATATACTACTGGGAGACCTTTCCAGATCAGCGATGATTTTCTGGGGTGCATTCTATTTTCGTGAAAGCGTATCTTTATTAACTCGTTTCCTAGTTTAGATAGTTAGCTCACCTGGTTTCCACCCAAGGCCTATTCTTTGCCAACGTTATATTCTCTTTCAATTGTCCATGAATTTGTGTGTAAAATAAATTAAATGGAATAGGCATCAATATTGTCATGAAACTATACATATTTTGTTTTTAAAAAAACTATTAATTGTCATTAAACAGGTGTTGCTCTCATTGAGTTGGTGTTTGCGCCTGACCTACATTGCAGTAATCAGGCTGTCAGTATGTTAATCGAGTTGAGTGGACTGCTGCAGCGTATTGGTGTTTGTAGAGCTGACGCCTCTTTGGGGCACTTCCGTGTCGACGTTAATGTGTCGGTTGGCTGGCTTCCATGTCACAGTAAGTAATACATAGAATAATATATTGCAAAACGTGAAATCTTCACCCCCCCAGCTCCTCACACACACACACAAATACGTACAGACTTAAGGTTAAGTAAATTATCAAAAAGTAAATAACATTGTTGAACAGTTGGCTCCGTGTATCGGGTCGTCTAATGGAATAACATTTATGTTGGTGCTAGGGATGCGGTATTGACGCCATAGCTAGTCTGCGCTAGTTAGATAGCTAACATTCGGTAGTGACTGTGACTGAGACTCTAACCTGGGCACATATGCTTCAGTATTGCAACTCACCCGCACTCTACCGGCTATTATCAATTTAATACCAACTAATGTAGTTTTCAGTCTTTCCTTCGGATGGAGGATATTTGGACTTGCCTTTGACCTAAAGTGTTACCTGGCCACCTCAATCTGTCATTATAGGACATTCACCACACCAATTGTGCAAGAATTCGAGTCCGAAACATCCGACGGTGGCAACCATGACTCGATGGCCGATCGTACATGGGCTAACGGGGCTATGGCGGTGGTGTCACCAGGGCGTGGTGGATTTCCGACCGGCAATCGATCTCCAATAAAATACCACATGAGCCCGACGACGGCACCATGACTCGGCGTGTGTTCCCCGCCACAAAAGGGTTCATCAGCCACAGGATTACATGGACTCCTGGACAGTACCCCGTACTTCCGAATGGCGAATGAGCTCTCAACAGCCACCGGCAACCATGCAACTTACTGCTGTCTTGCAGACTGCGCTTGGATGTGCAAAGGCTAGAGGTGCGTCCTCGATCAAAAAGCCGAGTGGTGAGGGGACACCACTTGTACCAAATTCCCAAGAAACTCCATGAAATGTGGAGCCGGCTTATTCTCCAAAAGGAGTCAGCCGCAGTAAAGAAGAAGAAGAAGAACATCATCAATTAGCCTCCGTGAAAATGAATACGATTTTGAAAATTTAATATAAACTAAATATTGAATAAGCTAACAATTGCACTTTTTCTACTAAACCGGGATTGTTCTTAATTGACACACATCACTAATAGCAATAATTGCTGGAGCTGGGATTTGAACTCGAGAAAATGTTTTTCCAGAGCTTCACAACTTTTATTTAATGACATCGAAGCCGAGAATTTCACACAATTTGCAACGAGGATTAGATCTTACCTCATTCCCAGTAGTTAGTAGGAACGATGTTGAAGCCTTCGGAGTGAGGAGACGAATTAGCACTCAGTCACCACGCAGACGAATTCGATGCGTACACTGGAAATGGGGATGAATAGGATCCTCGTGAAACTGATTTTGAAAGGCGACAACTCACGAAGGTAACCCTTGGAAACTCAAAATAACCTTTTTCTTGTAAGTATTTCCTTCAAGTGAATCCTCGTTAGTATGGCTTTTAATCTAATATTCCTACTAGTCATTCCACCATGGTCTGTCACTGTAAACAGAGACTCCTACCTGTAATAGTAAAATTGAATTAAAGCGTGCGAGAGTGATTTCATTATATATATATATATATATATATATATATATATATATATATATATATATATAGTAGTAATAGTATCCATAGCGATAGAGGCACTAGCAGTAGCTGCATAAAGAGTAATATTAGTTGCAGTTAATGAACTATTAGTGGCATTGCCATTATTAATACCATTTCTAAAAATAATAATAATAATATCATTATTATTCAATATTATAAGTTTCAGAATTACCAGACGGTCCATCTGATTTTTATCATGGATCACTTGGGGAAAATGACGATAACTGTGCTTCATTCAGGGATGACTTTGATGCACGGCGTCTAGCAATTCAAGGACCACGAGTTGAGGTGAAAAATGTCAACAGCCTTCGAGGAGTGAGCCAATCAATTGGTAAATATTCTTTTGAAATGCGAGCTTTACAATGAATTTGTAAATATTTATGTTCGTCTTCAGATCTTTTTGTTTAATCCTTGTGAAAAAAAACTTAAAATTTAAATAAGAGCAGTTTTACCGCTGAAATAGAAAATTTTGACCATTATTTGTTCCCTTCGTTTTCCGACATAAATCATGTAGAGGTGCTGAGATTTCTCTTCGTAAAATCTCCTCGTTTTCATTAGCATCATCATACTTTTCGACATTCCTAGCATCTATAATATATAAAGTCATCATGAAGAGATGGTATAATCTCATGCAAAATTGCATTTGATGCTTACTAGCGACTCATCGGATGATAAAATAATACATGCGAACAAAGCCAATGCATGGTAATTTATGTATTCTTGAAGTACCTATGGGTTTAATACTTCCCTTCATCAAATATTTAACACATTTTAGTCGAAATAAAGGTAACTGAAGTGATCAACACCGAAGAATATAAACTTTGCACCATCTTAATATGTTGCTGCTAGAGGTTCATACAACAGGATAACTATTTAGGTGTATGTTACATGTTGGCATACCTTTTTAATTGTATAATTAGCTCGAGACACCTGCGAAATGAAGAGAATTTGAAATTCCGGAAGACCGTGTCTGTCAGCTCTTGGCTAAATTGCGGTATCTCACTTCGTCTCTAAGTTGGTTTTTGCATGTGCTGAGACACATTGCATAAGAGAGGGAATAAAACTTTTCTTAGTTGAAAATCTTGGGCATTAACTGTTGTCCGAAAAGCCTTGACTATATATGCCCAGCAGTAAATGATCCACGCTGAAAAATGTAGACTCGTTTTTTGAATGTCGAAAATATTGCGCTTATTAATCCAGTAGCACAACATGGCACTACTTGTGTCATTCACAATTACTGACGCGTTTCCATCTTCTATGGTCTCGGCTAAAGCACGATCACGTTCTGTGCAATTAAGATCATATTAAGAGAGCACGTAAAATGCACGGTAAATCGGCAATGTGTTTCTCACTCCTAGTTGTCTTGCATAAATTGTACATTATTGGAAATTTCTATTCAGCCACATGATTAACATAATTTAACAATAATTGATCGCGCGGGTGGAGGTAACAATTCTTTAAATCAAGTTTGCGAGCTTGAAGTAAACGCCAGTCCCATTGTATTTTACCAGTCGTCGAACAACAGAGCAAAATTAAAGTCCCACGTACTGATGCGTTTCGACATTCCAGGATCATCATCAGAGTACGACGGTAAACTGGCTGTCGATAGTGATTATGATGATGTTGGTAGTTGAAGTTCTGGCTTTTGAAAATACTTTTGTATAGATTTTTAAGTGTTGCACGACCTTTTTCTGTTCAACTAACTATTATTCGTTACATTTAAACAGATTATGAAGTTCAACGTCAGATTAAGGTCTACCAGTGTGGTGACTGCGTGGTGAACGAAACTCGCTTGTTCGACCCAATATCTAAGTAAGTGAAAAAATATTTGGTCTTTGAATTTCTACCAAAATTACTGAAAATTTCAACGTAGTGTATTATTTCAATTTTGTTTCGTTGTGCTGTTTGTGCATGTATTCTTGATTAGGAATTGAACATATTGAGTATAAGTGTATACGAAATATAGACCTCTTCCGGAAGGATTTCTTTAAAAAAAATTTTTTACTTGTAAACTTCTGCCAGAAAGGCCAGATAATATTTTTTTGTATATAAAATGACATTTGACCCTTTATGTGCATAAATTTGTCGGTATATATATATATATATATATATATATATATATCACGCATCGTATAATAATGTAGAAAAGTAGACCGTTTCGTCCTTATTAAGAACTCATCAAGTACTGGCCAGAATTTGCCGCGGACAGGATACGAACCTGGGCACGTCTGCTTCGGAATCTTTTGCTCTAACCACTGAGCTATCCTGCCGCACACTACACTACACACAATTTTCAGTTATATACTAACTAATGTTTTTGGACCCAAAGTTCCAACTAACCATCACAAATCTGTCATTACTGAATTGACACCACACTACATTGGGAAGTTGTATTGAAATGAACATTTTTATTACTATAATCGCTTTTTAACACTATACAATGTTTATTTTATGCTGACAAATGTATGTACATTAAGGGTCAGGTGTTTATATCAAGATCGCAACCTAGGTTATAGGAATTTTTAGCACCGCCCACGGAAACAATGTTCGTTTAATTATAAAATCACATTGCATTATTGTTTCGCAGCCGAATCTGTGTAACTTGCAGGATGACTGTCTTATAATGGCATACCTTAATGATCAATTTGTTTTTTGTTTTGAAAGGCAGAATGGTATGAATCGACACGGAGGAAATTCTAACTGGCAACAATTGAATTGTAATTAGAAATTAATTAAGTACACTGCTGCCATGGCGTTGAGTTTTGGGAAGTATGCATGTTAATTAAAATTTGTTTGGCTTATATGTCTCTTCTAGCTATTGCTAATAACGATAATTTGTCTAATTGATAGATTGGGTTTTTCACTATCTGCGTTTAACTCTTACTAACCATATAATTTTGTCAGTATAAACTAAGCAATTCATCCTGTAAACTGTCTTTGTCTTTATAGCGAACTACGCAAGTTATGTCTAGAATCTAACGGCAAACGGGGCTCAAACCAAGCATATTTGTTGAGTTAATATATATATGAAGAGTGAGTATATATATATATATATATATATATATATATCATCAAAAATATTTCTATGAATGCTCAATTTAATATCACTTCTCAAGTTAGTATGGTGTCTGACAGATTGTGAGTGGCCATTCGAGTGAAATGCCGAAGGCTCCATCTGAAGTAAAGACTAACCAAAAAAATTAAGCTAGTATATAAATGACAATTGAAGCAAGGGTGAAATCGAAGAAATTATACCCTGGTTTGAGCTCCGTCCGCGGAATATTCTGGACAGTATCTGACGAGATTTTAATAAGGACGAAACCAGTATACTGGTTTAATTTCCTTTGCTACTTTAGGAAATGCTTATTTTACACTGATATATATATATATATATATATATATATATATATATATATATATACGTATATGTTGAGGAAGAAAAATAAATATAAATAGATCTGTCTTGAATGAGAATATCACATTTTCCATAAGTGGTTTTCTCTGTGAGTATAGTGTCAACCGTGAAGATGGGACTGGAAATGAAATCCCGAAAATTGAAGAAAAATTCGGCAATTCTTTATTCAAAATCATTTCCGTACAAGCAGCGTAAGCACGGCTTCAGTGTCACGGGACCAAAGACGACCTATGAATTCATTAAGAAACAAGCTGTGAACTTGGAAATTTAAAGGAATCAAAAATTTACCGCCTCGGAAGTACCATCATCTGTCCCGCAACTGCCAACTGTGATATCAACTCTAACTATGACAGCACTACACGAAGGCCACTTCAATTTAAAGAATATATCAAAACGAAATAAACGCATTGTGTTGTTACTAAATGGGCGGATTCCGCGCAGGACGAGGTTGTATAGATATTATTTTTACGTTAAGGCAAGTTCTCGAACAGAGACATTTATATCACCGTCCCACAATAGCCATCTTTCTAGCCTTCATGGGTGCATTTGATTTGGTGGATCGCAATGTTTTGTTCCATATTTTGTCGAAAAGTT
>JAQBSW010001413.1:92500-135426 GCA_029291075.1 Eudiplozoon nipponicum | reverse complement strand
TCCCTTGATTGACAACATTATATTTTGAAATAAAATTCACTCGAGCATCAAATTCCTTTTTTACTTTGACAATATTGTAATAGAAAATTTCTTAGGAACTGAATACTGCCAAATTAAATGTTATTCATTACTTATTCATTTATTTAGTATTATTCATTTTAAGGAAATATATTTTTTGGGTCCGAAATTTTACACATATGCGTACAATATGTATGCTGAAATTTGAAATATCAAAATAAATTTGTTAGTCCGCAAACTTGCGATTTTAATAACTTTTGTGTTAATATGATATTTCAATCTTAATAAATTAGGTAAATTTACTGATCTGAGTTTTGAGTGACGCAGCTTTCATTGTTCCAGTAGTTGTCTTTTGCCAAAATATTTCGGCTAAATATATCAAACGAAAAGTTATAGATGAAATTTAGAAATAATATATTCTTAAAAGTTTATTTTTCACTATTATAACAATAAGCCCACTCAATCTAAATTTGATGTTATAAATTTTAACTCAATTTTAAACCTCAGTGTCAAATGAATGCAATCTCCGTTTCTTTCCATTAGCTATAACGGTATTTCAAATCGGACCTAACGATATTTCAACAGCTGTTTCATTCAAAATATTACCTCTAGATTTAATTTAGATATATTCCCTAATCAATTTCGTCACCCAATTACAAATACATATTGCTATGCTTTTGCATTCCTCACACATGATAATATGTTCAGTCTTCTCTGCATGATAAGTAAGATCAGAATAATTAATTTGTCCATACTTAAACGCAGTTTTATGTGCACCTATACCTTCCTTGATTGGGCGCATGGACTCACCAAAGTACAACCGACTACAATCATTGCGTGGGACCTCATGAACTCCTGGTGTTTCAAAGGGCCCAATATTTTCATTTTCTTTCTTACTTAACATAGAATCCGGTTATACCATGACCTTCCGCTTATCCTTCTTCTCAGCCGCTTTTTTAAACCTCAACAAAGAATTAATTTTTTAGGACATCCGTCATTGTCGCATTTATTAAATAAAGTCAATGACCATTAGCCTTGAATATATTGCGTAGTCTACCTAATTCTAACTTTCTAAGCTTCATATCTGTTCATTTATGACTTCTTAATGTTGGGGACTTCAAGATACAGACTTTCATACAATACGGGTGTTTGGACTTGAAATTCCGAAAGATTCCTGAATACGTATACTTTTATAAATATCTCTTCCCAATTTCTGAACATTTCGAATTAATTTTACATTCAGAAATGGTAATTCATTTGATGCTTTCCTTTCTAAGTTAAATTGGAGTTCGCTCATGCGATTAGCTAAATTGAAGAAATTTACTATTTTATTATCACGATGGTTCCAGTTCATTAATATGTTATCCAAGAAAGGTAGGTAATATTTTGATTTCGGTAAAGTCTTATTCAACTGATTATTGTCAAAATAATCCATAAAGATATTACCTATTGGGACCGACAAAAATTGTCTCATAGGAACGCCTGGAAATTGTTTAAAAAATTCATTCCGAAATTATAAATAAGTCAAGGACATACAAATACACGTCATCTTCATGAGGTGTTCTATCGTCATTTTGCTACTTCTTATATTAAAGGGGATCAATTAGAAAACGTGTATATTCGTGTACATATATTATAAATCTCAACTTACTAATCTATCCTTTTCATCTAGTACATATTTATCAACAATTTCAACCAAATGATGTGAGTTTATCAAGTTATTTTCCAATAAATAGGAATATTTTCTTTTTCTCTGGCATGAAAACTTTGAAATTTTATATATTGGTTATTGCTGTACATTCACTATACATCTTAAAAGATTACCCGGCTTATGCACTTTAACTGAAATAAAAACTTTGGGTGCAACCGTATCTCTTTGAATAAGAGTGCTATCATGCGTCGAATCCAATTCCTCACTAGCAATCATTTTATTGATTAATACATTTACTTGCCCTTGTAACTTATCAGTAAGGTCTTTTGTTATTTTTTAGTTTATACTTCAGCATTACTTAACAGTTCTATCATTTTATTGTTATAATCGGATTGATTCATCAGAACCGTAGCTCTTACATTATCCACCTTTAAAAGTATAACATCATTGGATACTATATCATTTCTTAGACGTTAAATATAATAGATGGGCTTAACTTTATCATCTTGTTTTGTTAAAACCATTGAGGTAACGTTTAATTCAAAATTCAACCTATCCTTAGATAAAAGAATTTGTACCGTTATGACAGCCTCAGAAATTAATTCATTTCTAACCGATTTTCATTAAAAATAGCCATGTTTAAACCACGGTTAAGTAGTTCAACTGGATCATTGTTAAAATTTAATGTTCGTAGGTTAATTATTTCATTAGTCCCGATAAAATTATCACTTTCCTGGGGTCTATAAATTCCAAAATCATTTAGATTTTTTGTCATGTCCAATTCTTACATTTTTATTTCTCTATTGCAGGCTTTATCACTGAAATCTTCTATGAATTTTAAATAATCTGCGTGCATAAGAGAAGTTAACATCGATCTTAATTTAATTTTCTCTTTAATAAGTATAATCTTACATTTAACTAAATAACGAATTATAGTTTTTCTAATATTTATAAAAAGGTTATGCATAAGAGACATGCCTTACAAGTTTAAAAAACGAAACAAATGCCGCAAGCGCGTAATATCCTCTAGCCTTAATATCTATACTTCAGACTGACCTTTCATTAGATATTCGCGTGTCACATGTGTGTGCATATTCATAACTGTTGTTTTCAGCTAACTAATTGAGACCAAATGCATGCGTTAAATATTTGTTTTAGATACTCAATGTAAAATGACATTATTGAGAGGGGCCTCAATTTCTGGTGGGAGAAGACCAATAATTCAGAATCACTCGCATAAAAACATGCCATGAATGACAAAACTAGAAGTCCTGGATTAATTAAAATTACTTGAACTTCGATTGGACTAAAGCAGCTGTCATCATTTCATTAATTTTCTTTTGCCAAAATATTTCAGCTAAACTAATCGATACCCTTAATCATATTAAATGTCATGAAGATTTCAATGGTAAAATCTGCAATAAAGAAATAAAGAAATAAGAATAAGACATGACAAAATTTTTAGACTATAAAAAATGATAATTTAATCGGGAATAATAGAATAGTAAACCTATCAACATTAAATCTTAAGAATTATCGAGTAGAAATGCATAACCTTAGTTTAAATAGGGCTATTTTTAATGAAAGATCGGTTAGTAATGAATTAATTACTAAGGCTGTAAAAAGGGCACACCTTGTTTCGAATAGCGATAGGTTTAAATTTGAATTAGACGTTGCCCCAATGTTTTCAACACACGATGAGAATAAAATGAAGCCTAACTATTAAATTAAACGTCTCATAAATGATATAGTATCAAATGATGTTATATGTCTAAAGGAGGATAAAGCAGGATCTACAGATCTGATGAATAAATCCGACTATAACAATAAAATGATATTAACGTTATGTAATGCTGCAGTATACATTAAAGTGACAAAAACCCTACTGATAAGTTAAAAAGGCAAGTAAAATTCAAAGAGATAAGGTTCCACCCACAGTATGTTTTAGTTTAATTGCATAAGCCCCGTAATCTTTTAAGAATTATAGAGAATGTACAACACTCGCCAACATATAAAATTTCAAAGGTTTCGTTCCATGGAATACGTACATATTCCCATTTCTTAGAATATACCTTGGTATATTCATGTCATTTGGTTAAAATTGTTGATAAATATGTACTAGTTGAAAATGATAGATTAGTAAGGTTAGATATTGTAGCTATGTACACGAATATATCGGTACCTGACGCTCTGGATTGTTTTACCAAAATGACAATAAGACACGACATGGTAATAATGTGTATTTGTCTGTCCTCCACTTATTTTAAATTTCGGAAGGAATTTTATAAGAAAATTCTAGGCGTTCCAAAGGGACGGCCTTTGTCTGTCCCAATAACTAATATTTTAATGTATTATTTGGAAAATAATCTGTTGGATAAAACTCCACTGCGACAAAAATTGCACCTAAGTTTCTTGGATGACATACTGATGATAAGGAACCATGGTTATAATGAAATGTTAAATACAATAAATTTACCTTTTAAAGGGAATCATATGGTGAATTAACATTTGCTGATATTTAAGAATTTATAAATGGTCAGTAATTGGAGAGAAATATTTATCGGAAGAATACTTATTCGTAATTTCAAGTCCAATCAATTGCATCGTATGGAATTCGGTATCTTAATGTGGCTGATATTAAGAAGTCTTAAGTTAACAGATATAAGGCATTGGAAGTTACAATTAGGTAGACTACAAAATATATTCAAGGCTATTGGTTACCCTCTTCGTTTAATTGATGCAACAATGATAGATATCGTGAAAAAAATAATCCTTATTTGAGGTTTAGAAAAGCCGATAAGAAGAAGGAAGAGCGGAAGGCAATGGTATTACAGGAGTCTGTGTTAAGCAGGAAAGAGATTTAATTAGCTTTAAAATGCAATATAAGTACCGTTTTAAAACTGTTCCTTACACTTGGCCCTATACTACCTAACCAAAAAGAGAAGATTGAACCCTTAGAAACATCAGAAGTGTATGAGATCCCACGCATTTTTTGCGTTTTCAACTATGTTGTTGAGACCATTCGCCCAAACAAATTAAGAAGAGGTGAACATAAAACCGCGTGTAAGTATGGATATTTTGCTAAAATTGATCTTGTTAGTCAGGTAGTTGAGACTAGGCATACTAACTAATTGGAGGAATGCAAACGCAGATAAATATGAAGACGTAATAGGGTAACGATATTGATTGGGGAATCCATCGAAATTAAATCGAGAGATAATATTATGAATGACACAGCTGTTGAAAAATCGTTAGGTCCGATTTAGAATATTGCATTAGCTAATGGCAGGAAGGCGATTTCATGAATTGCAAACTGAAGGTAGCTCCAGTAAATGATTAAGAACATCGGATTAATGTTGACTATTTAGTTGGCTTATGGTTCAAGAAATGAATAATTATATATTAAAGATATATTTTTTCTTAATTTAACCACTAAATACTCGTTTGAGTTTAGAACTCTTAGTGATTTAAACCCTAAGTTTTTTTGCTTTGCACCCCTACCTTACCTATCGGTATTATTCTAATAATACAATATTTGGAAGAAATATATTGTCTGACGCATGCAATAGGTAAATTAATCTCTATTGACTGCAGTTTACTTTAGATGTAGGTACACGTGTATCAATTATATTTTAACGAAGTTTGGTAATAATGTATACACAAACACATGTACATGAATGACGTTCGCCTATTGGATGGTATACTAATAAAAGTTATTAATTTGTTCATCTCGAGTGCACCCCAGTGATTTAAATTAAAATTTAACAAATTCATTGATTTTTAGGAGTTCTAGTTTTATCTATCATGGCATATTTAATGAAGAGTTTTTCTGAATTATTGGTCTCCCCCCCCCGCCACCAGAAATTGGGGGCCATCTCATTTACGTCATTTTAAATTGTGTGTGTAAAAAGAATAGTCAACACATGCAATTAATAAATTATTATTATTCTATTTTGATCTCAATTGGATATGTGAAAGCAACAGTTATGAAAATGCAAACACACAATTGTGACACGAGAATATTTAATGAAGGGTCAGTTTGAAGTATGAATAATATGGCTAAAGGAAATAACTCGCCTGCTTCCATGGTTTCGTTTCGTAAACTTGTGAGGTATATGGCAACTGATGAAGGTTATTGATAAGTTAAGCCGAAATATTTTGTCAAAAGAAAACTACTGGAACACCGAAAGCTGCCTTAGTCAAAATTTAGATCAGGTAAATTTAATTAATCCAGGTTCGAGAAATCGAACTTCATTCAAATTAGGCAAATATTGCCCAGTGAGTAGTCAGCTTGAATATGAAAAACGAATGAATTAGGTCTCGACGAGAGTGAAAAAATGGACGCTGGAACAGCAAATGTGGTCATAACCACTACACAATCAGGTCGAAAGCAGTCTGTATTATTAAATTTAATTCAAAATGCGATCCATGGAATATTTTAATCTCTGTTATATCCCCATATATTTATTTGTGATGCATATTTGTATAAATGCTTCCTTATATCTTAAGTAATTTTATTTAAAATGAATGCAATTTTCCCCTGAAATTTTCTCTTCAAAGCCTTGTTTAATACTTTGAGCGATTAAACAAAATATTTGAATTAATAAAACTTTAGGAATGCATACTTATTAAAATTCACCAAGTAATATAATTTGAATTATTTTCTTCTTTATTCTATTAAGTTCTGAGGATATAATAACATATAATTCTATTCGAACTGCGCCGTTATATATATTTATTTAGAAAAATTATTCTCCGAACTTATTCTGAACTGGTGTTTTCTGTTCCAATAAAATGAGCAACGTAAATTTCCATCAGGTCGGGGTAATTTGTGCCACTCCTATAATTTGAATTTAAAATTTGTGTACAAATTATTTACTTATATTTAAATTGTCCTGAAATTACTTTATTTAGCAAGTTATATTATATGAATTAGCTGACATATCAATTAATTAGTAATATATTAAAGTAACAATAATTCGAATAAATTTATGTAAACAAATGGATTTCCTGGCACTTCAGCATTGAAATATTTTTTTCCAGCAAACGTAGTACGTGGAGATTTAAAAAAAATGTATGTTAATGGTAATATTTCATACTGTAAGTAATATTTTATGGAATTGCATTTTATTGCAAATTTAATAGCTATTTAAATGTTCTTATACGGTGTGGCAATGACCACCTTTAAGACAAATAATGAAGAGGAATCAGGAGGAAATATGCCGGCGTTTTCAGCCGAATCGACGAGTTATTTCAGACCGTCATCAGAGTTTAAGCCCATGTTGGCACCACTAGATGTGGAAAGGCCACAGTTGTGGTTCGAAAAATTTGAAGTATCAGTTTGAGCCCAAGAATTTACATTGGAAGCAACTATTGTGCGTGTAGCTGTCCAGGAATTAGTGGACCGTCAGTAGCAGTCCAATTGGAATTGACGGTTGACCTCACGTATGAAGAAAACAAATAACGCGTGTTGGATCATTTCCGGACTAGGCCTCAGGAAGTGTTCTTAGAATTATACAGCCTGAAACCATTAATGGGTGAGATGCCCATGGATACCATGGCACGTATCAAGCGGTGGTTCTCGAAGCTTACCGAGTCTTTACCCGGCTTGCAACCACATGAGGCCATCATGTTCATGCTGCTGAATCCTACCAGATACGGTGAAATATCCAGCGCCCAGGGAGGCCTTGAAGAGAGACTTCAGGCTCTTCAAAGTTCGGCCATAATGACAAACAAAGTGGCAGCTGCATCTCCACGCATGGGTCCAGTTACGACATCTGACAGGAGCGACATACCGTATTGGAATTCTTAGCGGCATAATAAGCAATTTCGCGACAGAAGGCAACAGCCAGTGGCCTGGAAGTAAGGTCAGTATATAAGGACTCCAGCTCCGACAAATATGGCGTATAAGCGTTAGCAAAACCCATGTACTGCTCCTCGAGAACGGCCAGTGCAATGGGGTAATAGGGTGCAGAATCTCATAAATAAAGGTGGGAGAGAGCAGGGCACAAATATTAATTCTTTGGTGGCTGCGACTGGTAGATCGAATGAAGACCAGCAGAACAAACAAAAAAGTGGTCCGAACCAGATGGCCTTTGGAGTAAAGGAAGTGAAGGAAACATTGTCAAATGTAAGAATTTTCATTAAAGTTAAATTTTTAGAACTCTTCAACGGACAGCCAGTAATAATGCAATTGGATACTGGAGCTGATGTGTCGGTACTACCATTGACTTGGCCATTGAACAATGTAAAACCTACGAAAGCAAGTTTATGTCAGGCATCGGGCGCATCGATGGTGGCTGTGGGCGAGTGGGACACGAAGTTGTTAATAAATGAAAATGTCTATCATATGTCTTTTGTTGTTTCGAATACGCAAACGCCCTTATTGGGATTTGATTTTATTAGAAAATGGGTTAAGACGATAGACTGTCAAAATAAACGTGTATGCCTATCGCGGCCTGAGGGAATAAGTTCAATAAAGTCTATATGTACCCCTAAGATGCAGGAGGAGACCAGTTGTCTGCCTGGGTGGTGGAAGAATCTTCAAACCCAATATAACATTATATTCCAACTGCCTGATTGTAGCGAGCGTCCAGGGCCGACGGTCGACCAGTTTAAGCTATGGCTAGAACTAAATGACGGTTACGAACCACCAAAAGTATAAGGTGCTCCTCCAAAGAAATTAGCAGCAGCGACTCGAGCAACCCAAGAAATGATAGAAGCTGGCGTTCTTGAAACGTCATCATCTGTTTTTCGTGCTCCGATGGTTTATGTTACGAAAAAGGATGGTTCGCTCCGACCGGCGGCTGATTTTAGGCAATTTAACTCAGTAACTAAACCCGATTCGTATCCAATGCCTGCTCTGCGTGATCTGTTCTTACAGCTAGCGGGAGGCAAATGGTTCGCCGTGCTTGATCTTAAACAGGAATTTTGGCAAATAGGCGTGCGGTCCGAAGACCGATGGAAGTTAGCGGTACAAGTACCCCAAGGTCATTTCCAATTCACCCGGGTACCATTTGGCCTTAAAAACGCACCGAAAGTGTTCCAAAGAATGATGGACTCGTTCGTGTCTGACTTAACTTGTACAACAGCTTACGTAGACGATGTTATTATATGGGCCACTACTGAACACGAATTACGTGTGAGGCTGCAGAAGATGTTGGCCAAAGCTGTAGAATGGCGATTACATTTTAATCCAGAAAAGGTACAGATAGGTCAAGAAGTGCGGTTCTTGGAGCACTTAGTCTCAGCGGACGGATGCATTCCGTTAGATTAGAATGTACAACCTATCAGGGATTATTGGGTGCCTACTACTAGAAAACAATTGCGCCGGTTTATTGGTGTGGTGAATTTCTACAGACCATACCACGCAGGAATGGCGGTTACGCAACAGCCTTTATCTCAGTTAACTAGTGCCAAGATACCATGTCGTTGGACGAAGGAGGCTCATCAAGCGTTTGTGCTATGCAAGCAAAAATTAATAGATGCAACTATTTTGACTTTCCCGGTAGGAAATATGTAAATTGTTACAGACGCGTCAGATATTGGGATAGGAGCGGTGTTACAAGCTGACGGACATCCGGCGCAATATATAAGTCGCACACTCACTAAGGCAGAACAGTACTATACTGTCACAGAAAAGGAATTACTTGCGTACAATGGGCGCTGCGGAAGTTTAGATATTTTGTCATCGGGGGACACGTGGACGTCTTTACCGACCACAAAGCGCTAGTGCATATATATATATATATATATTGTTCGAGTGGTGAGGGGACACCACTTGTACCAAATTCCCAAGAAACTCCATGAAATGTGGAGCCAGCTTATCCTCCAAAAGGAGTCAGCCGCAGTAAAGTAAAGTAAGTAAGTAAGTGCATTGGAGATCACTATGTACTGAGAAGAAACTTGTACATCGAGCCATTGAAGAACTGGAAGAGTAGGACATATCAATTCATCATAGAGCAGGAATCTAGAATGCGGCGGCCGATGCGATCAGCAGAATTTCCGCTGTGCGGGTTTCGTCGCTTATAAAAGTCTCTGATGAACAGGGAATAGATGCTACATGTCAGGAAATAGTCAATCAATTAAAAAACAGCACAGTGGTGTCTGCACCATATAAAACGTTGAGTCTACAGAACGGCCTGTTGGTGCGGAAAGAAGGACAAACAGTTCAATGGTTTTTGCCAGAATCTATAACAACAGAATTAATGGCATGAAACGTTAGGACATCCCGGCGCTGGGCGGCTCATTGAGAGATTGCAGTCACGATTGTATTGGCCTGGAATGTCGAAAGAAATTCGTAGCTATTGTCAACAGTGCACTACATGCCAACGTTGTAAACCACAAAAACGAGAAAAAGTCACTCCGATTGCTTTCAATGCCACTGCACGGAACGAGTTTCTGCATATCGACCTGGTAGGTCTACTGCCGGTAGCACGCGGTGGGGTGTCCTATGTGTTTTCCATGGTCGACAAGTTTGCCCGATGGGTCGAGTTTGTACCACTGAAGAAGATCAAAACAGAAAAGATTATAACGTGCTTAGAAGAGCGATGGCTCAGTCGATTCGATGCACCACAAGTTATTGTTACTGATCAAGGTGCACAGTTTGAGTCGAAAGAATTTAATCAGTGGTGCAAAGACCTTGACATAAAGCATTCCCGCACAACCACTTATCACCCGCAAACCAATGCTACAGCTGAGCACGCACATAGGACGATGAAAGAGGTACTGCGATGTTGGTGCCACGAGAGCCCGGGAACGTGGAGAGACTAAGTACATTTGGTCGAGCGGGCCATGCGCTTTACAGTCTCAACAGCTACAGGATTCGCTCCAACGACCATGGTCTATGGAGGACACATAAGACTGCCAGGTGAACCTGTAATCCAAGGATCCCATGAGCGCTGCACCATAGCGGATATTCAGGAATGACTAAAACCGTTAACTGAATATGTAGGCGTTACACAGCAAGGCAACCAACATGCACTCGCCTAAAGGTCGGCGACAATGTCATGGTAGAGAAGGTTGAGCCCATGGCACTGCAGGCTGTCAATGATGGGCCGTATCGTGTGAAGATGGTGGACGCAGAGCACAATACTGTTTTTGTTAGCCTGCCCGATGGATCACGAGCTGTTGCACTGGATCGTTTAAGCAGAGTGCGAAAGCCGATTCCTGAGGGGGGGAAGATGTGGCAATGGCCACCTTTAAGACAAATAATATACAAAGGGTCTTATTTAGGGCAGACAATATTTCAACAGAAATTCCTCTCAGAAGCGTCCGTATAAAAATGAAGCAGTCAGCCCAATGAGAAAAGCAGACTTAGAGCTGAAGTGAACATAAATTTATTAATGTTTAAATTTGTTTTATTAAATCGATGCTCGTTGTGCGAGCAAAATTCTATATATAATCGAGTAAAAATAAAGCATTGGTGGCACATTTAATATGTCTTCTGACGGGTTGGAAACGTTGATTCAGGCATTGACTTCTCAAATGAATAATTTAATTGCAGAATTAGGCATAATTAAGGCTCGTCTAGACGATACGCTAATAATAAACACTGACGACATACATATACGTGGACCATCCAACATAGGTGGACAAAACACAACACAGCACAAAAGTATGTAGACATAGGAAGATGAAATAAAACAATAACCGGTGCATACGTCGCCTCAGTTCAATCACAATACTAAACATTATCTCTTGCTTGCATAAATCCGGCTGCAATTTGTTTATCCATACGGCTTTGTATATGGTTATGTAAGCAAAAGTTCCGATATCACAGACTACCAATTAGCAAGCTGATTAAACTTAAATTATATTTATTTTGTATTATGACAGATTCATATATGGACAGTTACCTTCCCAGTTAGTGGTGCAATTGGTTTAGCAAAGTTGGTGCGAATCGGTGAAGTGTGAAGAATCTCACACGATTTACAAACTAACAAACAAGCAGACATATATATATATATATATATATATATATATATTCCTACATAATTGTACACCAAATGTTAGGAAGCTAACTAACAATATGATCCAGATTGGTTATGCGTAATAAGTAAATCAATAGCAAGAGAAGTGATAACATAAAAAACGGGCGAAAAGATGTAAACAAGCGTTAGATACGCCCTCAAAAACTGACGCCATATTTTAAAATTTTAAAATAAATTGATCTCAATGAATTTGAATTTTTTTAAGAGTAGCAAGCAGAGTTTGACAAGAAAAAGTTTTAAATTGAATAATTATTAAATAAATTCTGTGTTTAGATATTTATGTTTTCCTTAGGATACAACAAAATAATAACAACCATAATATTCCTTATCTGGCGCTAAGACATTAGACACTTTTGACTTTTGTAGGGCTGGAAATGGTGATGATGATGATGATGATGATAATGATAATGATGATGATGATAATGTTAATAATAATGATGATGATGATGATGATGTTGATGATGATAATGATGATGATGATGATGATGATGATGGTGATGATTATGATGATGATGATGATGATGATGATGATGATGATGATGATGATTATATTAATAATAATGATGTGTGTGTGTGTGTGTGTGTGTGTGTGTGTGTGTGTGTGTGTGTGTGTGTGTGTGTGTGTGTGTGTGTGTGTGTGTGTGTGTGTGTGTGTGTGTGTGTGTGTGTGTGTGTGTGTGTGTGTGGTGTGTGGTGTGTAGATAGTAAAGACAATCTTTAAGTGGATTAATCTTCCTTAAATAAAAAAAAAACAGTTATTGAAAGTTTTGACCTCATTTCTTTTAAGCGGTAATTAGCAATTCACGACAGGAAACGAAAATAATTTAAAAAAGAATTGGTGATGAAAATATCAAAATCAAAATCATAAATTTATCAGTCAAAGCTACATTCGTGAATTCTATTTAAATTCATATAAACTTGCATTTCTGCACGGCTTCCAATGCATGAAAGCATAAATATATCAAAAACACATTAAATTTAATCCGAATAAAAATTCACAAACTAAAATTCACAAAAGACACCCATTTTAAATTGCTGTCTCGCGTGCAATCAACACAGTCCTGAATTTAAAAATTAATGGAAAAATGTTGTGTGAAGCTAAAAATCGATTATTCTTAATAGGTTGATTTTGAGAGAAAACAAAAATCGCGTGCAACAGTCCTCCTGCATGTGGCCACTTTTTCTCGATGTCCAAAATTTTGAATTTTGTTTTCAATGACCTTGTAGACGTAGTAGAGTTGACATACCAGCGGGAAGTGTGGCACCACACATCAGTGAACGCGGCGAATCGCAAACACTTTATCCGCCACCAGATGCGTTGTGGCAGCCGAGACATAGATTATCCCTTCTACCCAAGCGTTCCTTTCTTCGTCCTGCACAATTAGACATGCAAATTTGACAAAATTATCAATTCACAATCCAGGACGAATCGCGGAATCTATTTGTAGCACTGTGTTAAAAACGATTTTAACTAGTATGTAGATAAAAAACGTACTGCACAAGTATTGTTTATATTTTTGAAAGAAACATTTAGATATAAATATAATTGCAAATTAAATACCGCATACTATTGTTAATAAGTTCGTTTCCAAAATGCCAAAAAATTTGATTTATTTGCTTAATCAATAATAAATACCGACATTATAAATCTGCGTTAACTTCAGAATGAAATGCTATATTTATTGGCCAAGGCCATAGAACTTTGTGATCTGACGGATGGTGGGCTTTAGACATTTATAATAAAGAATAATTATGAATCATTTAATAAGGAGAAAAATGTCTATGCTCCGATTTCATATAACAAACCCAATCATAAGCCAAAATAACAAAAACGAACCTGAGGATGAGCGTCTATGAGAAAGACGAATCGAAACGTTTTTTCTTAACATCATGGCATTACACATTATTAACGGTTAGTTTAAGTGAGACTCAAACAATTGTCATGCAATTTGAAGAGTTCATTATTTAACAAAGATGGCGCACTAATCCTTGAATAATAAGCAGTGTCTAATTTTACCACCTCTACATGTTAGCAATATTCGAAATATATTTTAAGTAGGAATCATGTGAATAGGGCAACTTTACTAAACATTTAATTTTTTAAAATTTTATTGGCTAACATAAGAAGTTCCTGAAAATAACGCAAAATCACAAATATAAGATCTGAATATGGATGATTCTTAATTATTCGGCGTGTCAACTTTATAAATTACCCTGCCACAAGGTCACTTTTTCTATGTTATTCAAATTGGTTGTGTAATATGATTTTGGAAAATTGAACCATTTGTTTATTTAACCACGTAATTAAAAGTGATAAAATAAAAAGCGACGGGGATAGGTGAAGAAGAAATGGCAATGCCCTCAAAAATAGACAGGTGTTTAAAATTTTATAAATTTGAATTATTGTGAGGTAATGTATGCATCTCGGTGATTATTGGCTCTCTGAAACATGTAAGAGGAGCAAGCAGTGTTAGCCAAGAAAATGTTTTAAATTTAATATTTTTCAAAAATATTCTATATTTAAAAATTTATTTCTTTCTCAAGAAAGAAACATAAATCAATAACAATAATAACATTCTTTAATTTTTAAATAATGTATATATAATGATACATCAGGTCAAACGTTGACTGGAACAGACTTCTGTATAATGAAGAAACGCTAACCAAATTTTTAATGCAGTAATTCAATGTTTTTCCTTCAATAATTTTAATTAGAAATCATGAACTCACTACAGGTAATACAAATAATAAAATGAAACAATTGGTAATGAAAATACCAAAATCAAAGTCATAACTCTATCATCAGTCAAGAGCACATATGTGAATTCTTGCTACATTCATATAATTGGGCATTTCTGCACGCTTCCAAAGCATGAAAGCAAAAGTATATCAAATATATTTTATATTAAATACGAATAAACAATCACAGACTAAAACTCACAAAAGACACCCATTTTAAATCATTTGTTTTGAATACAATCAACGGAGTCATGAATTTAAAATTACAGGAAAAAATGCTGTGTGAAACTATAAATCAAATATTTTTAAAAGGTTGGTTTGGAGAGAAAAGCAAAAATCGCGAGAGAGTCCTCCTATATGTGACCACCTTACTGTGTGGTATGCTCCGTTGACTTCCTCTGTTTGCCCAAAGTTCTGAATTTTATCTTGCGTTGTTGTGCGGACGAGGAAGTCTGTCCTGTCGTTCGCTGAGTCTCATGTCTGCTTGTAGTTAACGTGCTGTACCCAGACGCTGTATCACTGGGCTCACCACCTAGCGAGGCCAATGCAACATGACTTTGATGTGATACACCAGCGGAAAGTGTAGCCGAGCTAGCACCAGTCATCGGAAAGGACGGCGAACCGTAAACATTGAATCCGCCACACAATTTCATGGCGGCAGCCGCGACGGAGTTTAAACCATCCACCCAAGCATTCATTTCATCGTCGGAGTTGGCCTGTATCAAAAGACATGCAAATAAGATAAAATTACTAATTAACAATTCAGGACGAATGACAGCATTTATTTGTAGCATTACTTAACTAGCATTGAAATAAAAATTGTAATAAACAAATATTGGTCGCATTTAAAAAAAATGATTGAGATATTAAAAAAAATATTTATAAATTTCTTGCCGTAAACTGTTTCTGAAAAGTTTATTCCAAAAATTCGAGATATTGTAATTTAATTGCGTAATCAATAATAAATGCCAACATTATAAATATGTGTTGATTCCAGAAAAAACATGCTGTATGCATTGGTCCAAGGCCATAGAACAGTTACATCTAACGTTTGGCGGGCTTTAGACATTCATACGAAACAATAATTATGAATCATCTAAAAAACAGCAAATTTTCAATTATATGATTGGTTATACTGAACAAAAACATAAGCCAAAATAACAAATACGAGCCTGAGGATGAGCGTCTATGTGAAATACGAATGGAAACGCTTGTTATTAACACCATGGTATTATATATTATAAACGGTTAGTTCAAGTGAGACTTAAACTATTGTCATACAAATTAAAATGTTCAGCAATTTGACAAAGATGGCACCACAATCCTCGATACTAATCAGTTTCTACTGTCTCAACCTCTAAATGTTAGCGATATTCAAAGAAAATTTTAAGTAGGAATCATGGGAATAGAGCAACTTTAGTAAACGTTCGACTATTTTTAGGGTATATGATACCATAAATCTCAGATCTAAATATGAATATTACTTAATTAATCGTCCTGTCAACGTTAATACCCCCCAAAATTAAATTGATGAGAAAATCCAAACCATCAGTCCCTTGGAGGATGGCCAATATGCAATGCTAACAAGCTGCAGGCACGAAGATGCTAAGAGATAGGAGACGCTACCTAAACTGTAATTATGCAAAACTCGCGACATTGCGCAAAAAATGCACAAATCTAGTCGTTTTAGATTATCATTAAATTTCCTTTTGACGAATTAAAATTCTTGGAAGGAGTGCTTGCACTTCACACCATAGATCATAGTATTTTTTATACACAAACTATTCTAATAATATGTAACAAATAGCCCTATGCAGTTGGTATCTTAATTGTTATATCCTTCAAATTCCATCTACTTTATTGTAAATATTTTTCATTCGGTATACTTCTTCTAATTGTATGAGAAAAATATATATAAGAAATGAATATTTATCTGTACGTATGTTTGTCTATTGAAATGTCCGCAAATAAATTGAAAACGGCTACTAATATATATTAATATTATATTATATTATATTATTGTTATATATTATTATTTATTATATGTATATATCTATACATATCTCTATCTATATATATATATAATTTTAGGTATACCATCATACTGCATTGTAGGGGTTCTTTGCGAAGTTGCTTTCTCTTTCCTGATTTTGTACCCCTACTACATATCAATGGTGGCTCTTATGACTACCCGTGCGCCTAATCATTCTGATCTTTTTCGGATGATTGATGTGAGAAGGCAAAAACATCTGGTCATACGTATATTAGATATAAAGTTGCAAATAGTAATGTAATTCACAGTTAGTTCAAATTGAATACATGTTAGTCAGCTGTAAAAATAGATTTTAAGCAAAAATAGGTCTTAAACACCATTCACAGTGAGAATAGTCAAACGATTAAAAATACATGACAATATGAACATAGTAAGATGATTTATGTTTATAGAGGAAAATGTTTTACACACAAATAGTTATTCTTACACAAATGTCTGGATTGAATTGTATTTTTATCATCGATTTAAAACATGAAGATATGTAAAAAGTCATCGTTAAAAGCAATCACTAAAATGAAGGAGTAAGCCCCATAAAAACTTCAATGATCAAAAACTCACGAATATTTATTTCATGTCATTATTATAATCTATTATTCTCTGAAATTTTGAATGGCACAATTAACTGACAACAGTAAAAATTGTTAATATTCCAATTGAGCGGAATAAATCTGCAGCGACACAATAGTCCACCGCGTGATCCTCGCGGATCGCGCGCGGTTCTCTCTAATTTATAAAAACACTATTAATTACAAATAAAATTGCAGTTCAAGAAATATCGATTAAAACTGCTTGAGACTAAAAGAGATTGTTCCTAAAATCACAGCTAAAAGAAATATTGTTTAAGGACAGAGTTAGAATATTTGACCTTAAAGAGCACAGCGTTTGTAAAAATTGACCTTCGTTGGGTTGTAACACGGAGCCGAGTGTTACAGCATAACGTAACAAAATTGTATAAATTTAAAATGCAAGACTGGTAATCTGTAATATCGGAAGCTCATTTTGATCAAATATATATAGTCTGACTCCATTTTATAAAAAAAGTAAATACTATATCACCAGTGTGTTATTTTTTCATACATCTAAATATGTTCTTTAAATCAAGTTTGCGAGCTTAAAGTAAAAACACCAATCACATTGTATTTTATCAATCATATAACAACATAACAAAACTTCCACTAGTCACAGCGCACAGACGCGTTTCGACCTTCCACATGATTATGAGTAGTGTACATCGGTAAACGGACTAGCGTGGATTAAACAGCATTGCATATATGCAAAGCAATATATATATATATATATATATATATATATATATATATATATATATATATATATATATATATATATATATATAGACAATACAATTAAACAATAATTTTAATTATTCTAATTATTATAATAATTGGTGGAAACAAATCTTTAAATCAAGTTTGCGTGCTTGAAGTAAACACCAATCACATTGCATCAAAACAGTTAGCGAAGAACAAAAAAACTTCTTTGTTTCGACCTTCCATGATCATCATCAGAGGGCGACGACAAACTGACATGCGAGGTTCAAACCGTATTGCCTATATATAATTTTGCTTTACTTTACTGCGGCTGACTCCTTTTGGAGGATAAGCCGGCTCCATAGAAATCCCGGATTATACCTCTCCATGCCGGGCGGTTGGCAGCCATTTTGGAACATCGAACATTCCACCACCCGAAATAAATAGGTGTTTTCGCGCTGATACAGAGCGCGTCGCTTGCCGATGACGCCGTAGCATGAACGGTATTTATGACATTTCATGGAGTTTCTTGGGAATTTGGTACAAGTGGTGTCCCCTCACCTATATATGGAAAACAACTATCTTAAGTTATTTTAAATTGATTATATATATATATATATATATATATATATATATATATATATATATGAATGTTTGCCTGTGGATATGTCCCAATATAAAATAAAAATGGCTCCACTGATTCGCATCAATTCGCGACACCAATTCAAACCTATTCCTGAAGTTCACTATCTATATATGATTCATTTTTGTTTTGGGCATAATGATATTTCGGCAATTAAATTTAATGCATATGAACATTTTTACTTAACCTCCTATGTAAACCTTTCATTTCCCAAGCATTAGCAAAAGAAATGGATCTAAATCATTAGCACCACAAGTGATAAAATAAACACCTGAAGAGATATGTAAAAATGTTTCAGAATAGCAATCTAAAATTGACGCGATATTTTGAAATTTTATGAAAATTCATTATCATATCTTATACATATCCGAAAACTAGAGGAATATATGGCGGTAAGATAAAAATAATGAAATTACCTGGAAAATAGTCTCACCACCATTGGCAAATATCACACGAAAGACGTGTGGTCGTTTTAAATAATTGGCAGCTGGAGCGGTTGAAGAGCCAAGCAAACTCAACGGCTTTTCATTTTGATAGTAGACAGCTGGATTGTCTCTAGCATTCCTTTCGTCTTTATAGGCTACCAATTGAGCGTTGGTCGCAGACAGGCGTACAAATAATTTTTGCCATGATCGTGTGGATGCTTTCTTAGTAAGAGACTCCCGCTCATGTTTTCTTACAAGAATGGCCTCCATATCATGCGGCAACGGCACATGAGCCAACGCTACCATGGGCGCCTGCGCTCCTAATTGGACAGCTGCTGTTGGACGCACCTCAGCTTCTTGCGGTGTAAGACTACAATGTGCCGGTGAAGCTCGTCGGTATGTAGGCCATCCTGCTTCACTATCAACCTCAATGCCATATTCATCTGCACAATTAGCAGCGTCAGATGGTGCCAAAACCAGGTTACTTGGTAGAAAAGGAGGCGACTGGAATTCACGAGCAGCTTCAGCAACACGATCCTGGCGCAGTTGCTCACGATAAGCTATTTTCTCTGGCGTCAGTTCTTTTTGCTTTATTTCCAACTGATTTATATATAGCAAAAACGAAGTAATTTATCCCATGAGACATGATTAATATAGTATGATTAATAGGAGTTAGTTTAAGTGGTTAAAATTAGTCAATGAAAACTATTGTTTAATAGTATACTGCTAATAAAAACATTTTTACGAGTTAGATTTGAATAGGTGAAAATTCTCTTTGTATATATGGGCAGAATAAGAGAGATCAATATATTGGTATTCATTAAAGCACAAAACGTATTACTAACGTGTTACATGGCATATCTTTATTTGAGATACATAACTTAAAGTGAAACTATCATTAAATTAACTATTAAATTTATTATAGTGCGGGTATCTGTAAAAACACTTCCTTTGCTAAATAATGATAAATGCACATAATAACCAAACATAGACGAGACGTCATATAAAACGCTTTAGCAGTCTGCAAGTTAACTTTTTTGGATCCAGTAAAGATTCTTAATTTAATGTTTCTTGCAAGTCTAAGCTATTTTGGTAAAAATATGTTGAATATTAATGGCTGAAGTCAATAAAACAATAATATAATGCATTCAAAATTTCTTCAATATTTAACCAGATTGGTCATGTCTTTTACCAAAGTGTCCAGTAGAAATGACTATTATATTCGTCTTCGTCAACCAAGGTTTTCACTGGTATCTTAATTTAACGTACCTATTTTGTTATTAATGGAACATTAATGATTAATGGTGGAAGTAGAATAAAACAATAATTAAACGCTAGTTAAAATTCTTTAGCATTTAGAGTTTCATTTTGCTTGTTACTGAACGGTACAGAAGAGAAGCCTCTTGTACTCTATTTTATGAAATCTGGCTTAATTGATTTCTTAATATAAATATTTAGTAAATAATAGAACATGGATTACCAATGGTCTCAATATAATAAAACTACCTCGATGCTAATGAAAATTCTTTATAATTTTGAACAGTTTTGTTTTGCTAGATATCGAAGTGTCCTGATGAATCTAGGCTTATCTTGCCTCTAAACGTAACTTACAACATAAGTAAGTAATGAACAACTCTCATAAAGGTTGAAAGTATATAAAATATATTTAATGCTACTTACGGTGGTCAGTCGTTTAAGCATTTGGAAGTGTTTCTCCCATGAATAGGCGGAACGCTCAAATTCAAGATGCTGCTTTAATAAGACAATCAAGTCATCCAGTGTTTCACCTAGATCTTGACTGGTTAAGTAAGGCTCTTGAGCTATCAACCAGGTTTCAGCCAGCGCAGCATCTTTGGCAAATTTGATGATCTCCGTTAGCATTTGGAGGCCTTCAAGCCGCTCAACCCACATGTCCAGCAAGCTGATGCGTTCCGTAACGAGCTATAAATAAAAGCAGTTAAATTCATATATAATGCAAAGCATATAACCCGCAACGAACTAGTAAAACATCATTCAAAAGGGCTAATCTTCACTTAAAAAACAATTAAAATTTGGATTCTATTTTAACATGTAATAATTAAAACTCCAGGTACATTCAAAGTTTTAGGGCTAAACAAGCACATAATGCTTCCACAATCATCCAGATACACGATTACGTAACAGCATAAGATGCATTCTTAAGCAAAGAATAGATTTCCAGCTCAGGTTTTTTCGTAAAATGAGCCAATATTAATATTATAAAAAGCTATTTACTTATAAACGAATATTTGTTGTATGGGCGGTGACAACAATTATTTAAATCATGTTTGCAGTTTTCATATAAGCATCGCTCCGATTATATGCATACATTTGCCCGTGTACACAAAATATTATATAATGTAGAAAAGTTACGTCCATATTTAGAACCCTTAACGTACTGTTCAGAATTTGCCGCTGACAGAGCTCAATCCTTTATTGTTTGACAAAATGAGCAATATATCGCGTTGCACCGTTCTACCATTAATCACATACTGGTATAAGAGGAAATGCTTAGGAATATAAAGCAACAATAATTCCTCGGAAGGAAGTGTTTCAGTTGCTGTTTTGCTATATCCTCTACTTTAGCACATCGCGCTATTATCATATGAAACTCATCAATCATGTTACCTGAGTTATTGATTCAACTACCCAGAAATAGGAACCTGCCAATTTAAACATTCAGGACTGAAATAAGTAGTTTGTGATCCTCCTGTAGCATCTTATATCAAGTGTTCACAAATTTTTGCGAGCGTCTGGTTGCATTGATCAAGCGCAAAATTTAGAAGACAAAAAAACTCAATCAAACTGTAATGTAATATGCTCACAATTGTTAATATTTTGCGACTCCGACTTCAGAGACCTCCTTCGTATTCTATTCCTTAGGAAAATACGGAAATTGCCTTGAATTTTATCACAATGATTTCATAACTGGGAAAAATTCTTCGTGATATAATATATCATCACACTGAAGCGTGTTCCCACAAAATATAAGACGCATTGTAATGCAAAATATGCAAAAAAATTGTGACCGTTTTAGTTACGCTGGGAACTACAACACAGGAAAATTAAATTTTCTTTAAAGCAGTTTAGTAATCAAATGATGAAATCTGACGATCAAAGAAATACATTTAAATGCTCCAATTTAGTCAGTATAATCTTTCAAAAAAGATATTATTATTGAAAATAAAATAAAACATTTTATCTTGAAGCATATACGTATCGGTGCTCATTATATTTTATTAAGTAGCTGCGTTTGATTGATTTATATGTTGATGTGATAACAGTGTACGATATGTTTCCGTATTATTTCAGATAAAATAATAAAAATAATGATATATTTTCGCTGGAGAGGTTCGCATAAAATTTGAAGAAATTCTTTGTTGCACCACATTGATTGTAGCTTCAGCATTTATATAACAATATTTGCCAAACTTACTTGAATGCAGCATTCCCGCACGTTATCCTTATGTAAATGATGGCGGCTCAATATATCTCGTCCAAGGTTTAAGCAAATGTTAATATTATCCTGACGAGCATCAATCTCATCACGAAGGAATTTATGGTTATTAATCAGCAGTTTAGCACCGCTCACATTTCTAAAACATATTAAAAGACGGTACAATGTAAAGTTACTTGATTATTATAGTTTCTGACGATAAACTTTCTAAAAAGCCGTCACACTGTAAAAATAAATAAATCAAATATTGATTATATGTTGCGTTACGCACCCTAGCAACCCCCTAAAAAGAAATAAATTTAAAATCAATTTAATTCCTGTTATGGCCTCCAGTGCGATCATTAAATTTGGTGTATCCAGGGTTTTATTTTGAGCGCAGTATATTTCTAATATCATTTCCTCAATGGTCCGATTCATCCCTATTTCTAAATACGCATTGCGTTCGTCTATTTGGTAGCAGGATGCTGATTCGCCTTCTCGCTCGAAAGAATTTAACATCCTTCGTAATAATCACTGGAAATAGGGTACGATGTGATATTTGTTGATTAGAATCCTTTCCGTATCCAAATCTGTTCATGTGTCCATTGTGTTTAATTAGTGGCCTGAGAATGTTATTGAACATGAGGTACAAAAAATTGCGACACAACGTAGCTTAGATTGTACCTCATTTCTAGTGGTCAGTACGAATTACCCTAACTTGTTTAGAATGAGGGGACAATTCAGCACCCATTCTCCTCGATGTCAAATTGAATGCGTACTTGGAGATAGAGATCAATTAGATCATTCCAAAACTAATAGCGAACACCTACTACCCACAAAAAATGGAGAATACACCAAATATGTGGCAGTTTGGTCCCTTGATAAATAACAAAAACAAAATAGGTCTCTTTAGCGGGTCTCATTGGCCAAGATATGTTCAACTTCACAATAGACAGACATACCAAAAACATTATATTTGGACAGTCAATGATGATTCAGTAGTTAATGTTCAAACGACTCTTTTTGCAGTTTGATATACTCAACTACAGAAGCCTCAGCTAAATTATGTAGTAGGGCAACTCCTGACATAACAAAGCGCAGACAACTTGTTTCCCATATTTAATGGTATCATCTGTGTATTTTCTACTAAATGAAGATACAATAAATCGTGCTACTTTTCTGATAGTCAGACAAACAGCGAAGACAGATATAAACATTTAGGAAGTGGTGCGCTACTTCCGTGTAATCGCGAGTCAAATGAATAAATAATATTACATATATAGCAGCTAAAAGAATATTTTTATGATGGAATACACCAAGTCTGGCTAGAGATCCCAGCCAAAATATAAACAGATAGAAGGCAAATTACATTTATACGCAAAACAAGCTATGCCAAGTCGACTTAAATTGAAGACAGGATTTAAAAATAGGATTCCTATCAATTAGACAAGACCGAAGATCAGTTAACGCTGCCCAACTTAATCATGCTAGTTAAGAAGGGGATAACTGAACAAAGAATCTGCAACTAAATCACCACTAAGCACGAATCGAAGTACTATCTCGAGCGGTTTCCATCAAAGATCAATAATGATCTGAAAGATCCTATGTTATATTAGTTGCATTCAGCTATTTTTATTATTCTACAATAACCAAGCCTTTGTTAAAAGGAAAGATACGTTATGAATAATTAGTTCTACTATAAAAACAAATCTAACAATGTCAGCGTTGCTTAATCATAATTACTAGCTTAAATGGACTATGGTTCTGTGCGAAGGGTGATCGGAAGTCAATAACGGCACGATCACCATCAAATTAAAGGTAAAATTTGACTTCATTGGGCAAAACACAAAAATATAGAAGAAAAGATTAAATACACAAAAATACTAAAAACATTAGAGTGGATAAACATTGTAACTGCCAACAGTATGGCCAGAAAATGTCACCTTGGATATTCCTTTATGGACATCTCGGCTTTTATCTGTTCTATCCATTGTTTGATTTCGCGCACCATTGCGAAGAATTTCTGTACATCACTAACGTCTAATAGCTGGGTTTTGCGTTGTTCTGCGTTGAACTGGAGTTGGAGCCACGCCTCTACCAGTTTATCTCGACAATCACAAATTAAACTCTCTTTATTTGAAGCGAGGCATATCAGGTCCTTTGCCTGGTTCACAATAGTTATCACCTTTTAAATATAATGATAATAAATTTGAATATGCAACCAATTTATCAATTGTCTAATAAAATCAGAAATAATAAGAAAGAGTTTGCTCTAAAAGGATTTTTGATTAAAAAGCAAACGCATTAAAATAATGTGTAAGCAGTGAGACAAATAAAGAGGATGTTCTCCTAATAATCTCTCATTTAATACAAATATAGAAAAGTAAACTGTTTCGTAAGCTGGAAAAAAAATTGCAAAATATGTGCCGAAACAGTTCCAAATTTAATTAAGTTGTTAAGAGTGCAAAAGCAAACATTTTTTCTTCAAATAAAAATGTAAGTTCCTGGTCATTTTTCTAGGGTATTTTATCTTTTATTTGTATTAAGGAATCTCAGATGACATGATAACTCAAATATACAAGTCAGTCGTGTGAGAACCAAAACCTCTGGTCTCAAAATTAACTTTCAATAGTAAGAGTTACACAAAATATTTAAAACGCGCACTTATTAAACAATTAAGAAAATACTGGTGTGGACCAATTTTAGGTAAATATTGCTTTAACAGCTAGTTTTATAAATCAAATATTTTAAGTCATATCTTGTCAATATTTTATTACTTACTAGATACATTTTACAAAACTAAAGATGAAATTGTCAATAAAGTAACCAGTGCACAAAATTGACAAATAATAACTTTAATTAAGCATTAAGTTAGTCGAGAGTCGGTAGCGTACACCATCATCTAGAAAGTACCAACTTGACTATATATCATTATAATCTGCATGACATATAAATTTGTCGTTACTGTACTTCTATGAGCATAATCTAGAGTATTACTTGTTTTTATATTAAAGGATCACGTATAAGACATGCAAGGCTCTAACTGCAAAACGGAAATATTCACTACCAAGAACAGAATAGTTTAGATATTTAATCTAATTCGCAATATAAATTTAGAAATAAAAGACGAACGTAATTAAAAAAGACCGCTTGGTTACAGTAAGATTTTTAAGAAATCATTCAACTTGCACCAAACAAAATTCGCACGCGGTAACAACGAATTAATTTAATTCCTTTAATTAAGAATTTTGCTTTATTTTATTTTACACTTTTGTCAAAGAGAGGCAAAATGCATACAGTGCATAATATGGTAATAAATATAGGCTAAAATAATAAAATCTTTTGTTTGCAAAATCAGAGATATTGTGTAGCCAAAATTTGCAGTCAAATAAAATTTAGACAGTTTACTAATGGTTGGAACCGCATATTTTCGGTCGTGTTGCTGGTCAAAATTTATCAGTACGTGGGAATGTAAATACAATGATAATGGAGCTTCTATTAAACTTACAATCATAATTTAAACACTGTTATTACCACTCACTCAATCAGTGTTTGCTAAATTTTTTTAACATAATATAACACTGCCAATACAAGTAATAGTACTATTTCTACTACAACTATTACCAATCATAGCATGTCTATAATTTTAACCATTCTAATACCTAATAAGGCTACAAACGATAGTGCCACTTCCGCCACAACTACCACACCTAAATCAACTACCAATACTGCCACCTAATTCACTGCCATTCATACAACAACTACTATGATTATATCAACTTCTTCTTCTACTACTACTACAAATTATGCTGGTACTAGTACTGCTTCTACTACTATTATTTCTTCTACTGATATTAATACCACTGCTACTACTGATACTAATACTACTACTACAACTATAAATAGTACTGCTACTGTTACTCTTATTTCTGCTACCACTACTCCTATTACTTCTACTACATATTGTAACACCAGTATAATATGCTGAACATTTAATGTTCAACAACAAAATTTTCAGTTATATATTAGTTGTTGCAAACCTAGGTTTTGCGACGGTCCTATTATGCTACATTTCTCACCCAGATATGTAGTGGTTAAAAGGTGTAATATCGGCTCCTACTGATGAGTCGCAAGTAAGCATAAAACGAATGTTCATGAGATTATACCTTCCGTTCTTGATGCCTTTGGTTTATCCTTCTGGTTACAACTGAACTAATCTGTCACTCTAATTGCAACGCCTAATACATACTTGTATATATATTAGTTCTCCGCAACAAACAGTATTTGAAAATTTTCTGTTGTATGCCGTACTTCATGCATAAAAATGTCTTTGCTGTTTTGTTGTTTAACAAAAAAATTAAAAAAAAGGTTAAACACATAAAAATAAACGTATGGACGTCTTTTATTAATTTTGTTATATATGTGCTTTATTTGAATGATAACATTTCATTTTTCACACCTTTGAAGACGAAATTCCATGTACGATTCTTAATAGTATATTAGATGTTGGGGATTATGATTCATTAAAGAATATTTAAACGCGAGAATTTCCTATCAATTCAAGTAATTTTATCCCTATACACGTCACACTTATATGTATTAGATGATTTTCACTTGAGTCATGCGAGTCTTGGCATATGAAACGACTATTTTTATCATGGGCATTGGCCGATGCAGCATGTAAGTATACTTATTCCTATATAACTTATTGTACAGAATTAGCCTATATAGACTAAATAACTATCGCTTGTATATTACAAATTAGTCGAAACAAAGTCTATAGGAGATAAAGGTGCCCTCCCTCAATTACAGATTTGTTTCTTTCTTAATGGCGACTTATCTGTAGAAGCCTGTTATACGCTATATGCCCACTTTATTTTGCCCTAAAATTTGGTAATAAAAACATGAGATCAGACAGTTATAAGTTTAAATGAAACAATTTGAACAACATTATCTACTTCAACATATTTGATGTTATGATCAGATTGATGAGAAATACCCTATTAATGAGTGTCAAAATTTTTAAAAGAAAAATGGGTACAGAGAAAAATAACCATGTTCAACATAATAAGTAATACGCAATTGTGCGATCCTTCTGTGCAGGGACATTAAATAATTTCAGTCGTATTTAATCTAACATTCTAGTTATTTTTTACTTCGTAATATAATGAATTAACAAGGATTCTTTCGAACGTTATTTTAGTGATTTAGATGATGCATATTAAGATGGTACCACTCATATTATTTCCTACACACTGGCGTTATATTCAAGTTAAAAAAATTATGACAATTAAATTAGTTAGATAGAAACAAACATACTATTAATGAAAATGAAGTGTAATCACAATGATGCAAACAATAGAAAAAAGTTCTTTTATTATAAAAAACAAAATTCACACTGACCTGGTTTTCGATTTGGGTCAAATCGTGGCCGAGTTTAGTATGTTTATGTAGCAGTTCGTGAATCGATTTTTTGTCACTTCTCATGTCATCCGGAATAATCACAGCCTTTTCAGAGATACGGTCTAATACATCCTGCATATAATATCAAAAATATTTCCTTAAATATTCAACCAATAACAAATATGAATAAAAGTCAAACCATATATTTGTGTTCACGGCTGCTAATAGGCTTCGTTAAAATATGTTGATGACTTGTAAAATCATGTTTTTATCTAGTTTAATTTATTGCTATGATTGTAAAATTATGTTGAAATGCATGAGAATGTATAATCGACATGGAGATTACTAAAAATAAGAAATGGTTGGAAGAAATTTATTCGACTGAACAAACTTAATTTAATTAATGCATTTTTTCATATATAACATGCACAGAAATAAAAAAGCTAATAATAACTAATGTTTCACTGGCATATAACCGTAAGAGAAAAGGAAGTTTATTATAAATAACGGCACACATGAAAGTTCAGGCGCACAAAATATTAGTGAGATATAAGAAAAAAAGAGTATATTTATCTTTATAAAACACAAATTCTAGGCAATCTACACCTCTAAACAACACCAATATTTTAAAGTAAGCATTAAGGCAGGACAACATTAGCATACAGCTTCCATGCAATTTTTTTGCTAATATATGTTCAAACATGAAAGAAAAATATATTACCCGATATGAATATAGATATATTTTTATAATTACACAGTAGCGCATTCGTTCCATCATGAAACTGTTTGTACATAAGTTATGACAACAGAACAGTTCACGTTAGCAAACACGAAGGTATACCTACCAGTCCAAATTATCGAAAAAGAGAAAAATTAAATTAGCGCAAAGGCCTCTCAAAGCCCCTTGTGTATAAAATCATATTTCGGATAGCACTGTTCCGGTTAAGGTCGATTTATTGTGAACAACAAGATTGAATTGAAATCTGCACCTAGAGCTATCTATAATTTAAATTATTTCTGTCGCCAATCATAAGTAGACAGACGCAGTAGAAGAATGAATTCACGCTTGTCAAGAGTAATACAACCAGAAACAATTTTTTGGTACATTATTTGGAACTTTTGAGGCTCCATGTAAAGTACATTTATCATATTTACTTTTTAAACATTTTGACATATATATATATATATATATATATATATATATATATATATATATATATATATATATATATATATATATATATGTTGATCCACCAAGCACTGTTGTTTTATGCGAGCAGATACATATTCCTAATTTAGGAGTGATATGCCGTTTAACATATTGGTCCTTATGAGACCAGGATTAAATAGCCGCTTAATAGTATAGTGACATCTTACTTTGTAATATAATATGGATTGAAGCCAGATATGTTAAGAGAAACCTCCTGATAGTGGGAAAGTAGAATGCCAGAATACGTGAGAAAATGTAGAGGAAGTTGTCTCTGATAGATATATATTTTGCCAAAGCCGGAATAAATAATTTTTCCGGGAAGATGGTGTTCGCATGCTGAATTTAATTTTTCAATCCTCATTATTAATGCGATATTTATTGTCCATATACAAACACACTCAAACATATATATGCTGTGACTTAACTATTTTTTTATAATTCGGATGCTTTACTGTCTGTTAAGCACTCGTAACAAAGTGCCTTTCATCAATTACAAAATCATTTATTTAAATATGTACGCATAAAAACACATTTAAAATAAGTTTTTGCAATGTTATACAGATATATGATATCTGGAGAATTTGATATTATGACAATATTATTTTACCTGGTAATCACACAAAAATTTATGAAAACACCAATCCGACTCCAAATTTTGCATGTGTGTTTCGATCAAATTCAACAGGTCAACCCAAGCCTCATTAACGCGAACCTTCCGTTCAGTGATCTCAGCAGCTTCACGGTGACCCTGATCAATGAGGTGATCACAGCTTACAATTATTGTACTTAATCGGTCACGACCCAGCTCAATGGTTTCGCGAGCAAAATCTCCGAATCGCTCACGTAACAAACAGCATTGATCATAATCGGTGCTCAGCTCATGACTGCTTGCTCTTATTGTTCGTTCAGCAATCCAGGCCTTCGTTACACGAATTAAATTTGAAAAAAAACAATAAATTAAAAAAAAATGCAGCTTTCACCTTAACTGAAGCAAATAAAATAATTAGTTATATCGTAACAAAAAGTGAGTAGAAATTTCGAAAGAAACTTTGAGCTGCTAACATAACAATTTATTAATAACCACAACGTTTATAATGAGTTGTTAAATGTTGATGTACTAAAATATTGTTTGCCTTTCATTTTCTATAAACTGAAACCATTACTACATAAAACATCCTGATTTATGCAAATATTTAACATTTTCGGCAATACAAGTTCGGGTCTGAGCCGCCGAAATTTCACATGTCATGTAAACTATTTAAATCAGACTAATAGTCAACTTTCACGTAAGATTACATAAAGAAGCGCTAATTTAACAGGCTATACAAATCTGATAATTTGGCTATTATGCAATAGTAATTCAAACTGATATAATAATACTTATGATGGTCGGAATAATTGAAAAAAATTACGTTCATCTAACTGAACCAATATTCAATAAAAACAAAGCTTAATAAATAAATTCTGATGCCTAGCAATACTAGTGAAATTTAAAGCTTTAGTATTGCACAAAAATACGCCTATTTACATAGGCTTGTCACCACAATTTGTAGATGAGTATAGACCTAATGAAAATAAATAACGCGTCGAGAATATTTTCCCAGTTGATAAGTAATCGGTGTTTCATCACCTAAAATTTGGAAATGCAGAGAAAATAAGGCAAACAGCAATTGTGTTTGCATATTTTAAAGCTTACTAATTTTTAGTCATATATTTTTCAAAATATCCTGTTTTCAGTGTAAGAGTTCCACAGCGACCTTTTTCCAATAGTGTTAGCAAGTACAATTTCAGGCTTAGGATTCGTTATTAAGACAGATGCAGCAGCCGGTTAAATTCATACATCTTCAAGTACATGCCAAATATTTTTGGAGCAATGACAAAACAGATAAATATATTCTATCCTGTCAAATGTACAACATAAAGCCGTTTTCATTTTAATAACAGTTAGGCATGTGTGCATGCTTCTTTAATTGACACCTATTTCAGAAAATTGACCTTGTTCAAAACTGGAAATTATCATGGTAGAGTGGTATTTATTACGCCTTTTGCCTTTGAACCGTTTGTGTAATCTTATATATATATATATATATATATATATATATATATATATATATATATATATATATATATATATATATATATATATATAATATATCATTATCATCCCGATATCAAATTTTCATAGCCACCATCGTTAACCTCACCATCTGCATCATCGTCGTCGTCGCCGTAGTTTTAAATATCATCATCTTTGTTATCGTAAGTCTAATCATCTTCATCCGAAACATAATCTCGTCCCTTAATTATCATCAGCATCATTAAAATCAACGTTATTATCAATCATTATTATAAAAATCATCATCAAATAAACATAAACATCATCATGCTTCTCATTCTCATCTCCACCATCACCATCATCGTAGTTGCTTTCATCATCCTCATCATTAATTTACATCGTCATAATCATCAATATCATCTTGTTCCATGTCTTCATCTTCATCATCATCCTAATCATCAGCCTCATTATAAACACACATTATTCGCATTTTCTCTGTCTTCACATCAACTTTTCCATAATTCTCTTCATGATCATCATCAACACAATCATCATTATCGGCCTCATCAATATGTATATATTATTTATTTGTAGATTAAGTTTGTTGAGGAAGCATGGTCCAATCAAAATTAATAATTTGAAAGCATTTAAAATTCCAAATGTGAGGTTTGCATTAGCATGATAAATGCGACAGACCACACATGGTCGCAATTCATGGTATATGTTTATTACGTTAGAATATAGGGTTCAGCCTTTTATGTAATACCATGTATGGTTTGAATATATGCTGCTTATTAAGAAATAAATTCTGTAAGATCTGTATCCTGTGGTTATATTTTTTTGGGTTGAGGAACTCTAAATTTTATAATTGATTCGCGCTTGATTTCGACTCCCATTTTTTGCACTCAATTTGTAGTATCCCCGACAATAGTTTTACCAGTGAGGGATTTGCAAGAAGTTAAACTCAAGTGCTAGACCGTATGGAGGAATCGGCTAAAAATATGTTGTCAAGTGGTGGTTGAACAGGCGTTGAACCCTATATATATATATATATATATATATATATATATATATATATATATATATATATATATATATATATATATATATATATCCGTGCAATATTTACTTGGAATTATTTGTAATTGCAACAAAATTTATTACTGTTTTGTATCCATTGTAACAAGTTTGCAATGGAGCAACATATGGTGATAACTTCGTTAGGTATCTGAACTAAACCACCGGTGCCCACTGTTTGGATAATATTTACTATCTAGCATCGGTACTAGAGGTATCATAAACAACCAGGAAATTGTCAATGGATTAAGTGCTTTCTTTCCGATAAATATCAGGTTTCGGGAAAATCAACCGAACCATAATTTCGCAAAATTGATAACGGTATGCATTTAATACGGGCACGGTAAATTTTCATTCTGTTTAAAAAAAATAATTGGAATGCACCGACAATCAGATCGTACAAACAAACACGTAATTACATTCGAAATAAATCAAATTTTAAGTAATTTAATATATCTGAAGTCTTAAGAAAAAGTCAATAAGAGGCAGCCCTTTTTAATAATCATTAATGCTTTAATTTCTTTAATAAATAACAAAATAAACTGCGCTGCTATATCGTAGTTTTATTTGTGAACTCACTTCAAGATCAAGAGTTTCTCTTAAAAGACGTTGTAACTTCAAGATCTCTTTAAGTCGCAATTTTCTCTCAATGTAGAGTTCACATAGTCCAGCGTACACATTTTCAATACAGGCCTGTTTAGCTGTTATTACTTCGGATTTGATGTGGCCGCCTTCAATCAATTTTTGTGATTGATCTCGGAGACTGTATATCTCATTTGCGAAATTGTGAACCATTTTCCCGCGTTCTTTATGTTTCCTTAAAGCATTTAGTGCACTTTCTTCATCCTGAAGGAAAAGAAAGCGAAAAATATAAAGTATGGGACGTATAAATGGACATGAGGAGATTCTTTGACAGTAAGTATTGTTCTTTAACATTTTTTTATGAAAACGACTACAAAAATCAAACATTTGTGCTGCAAACTGCCTACGGAATATAATTAAAATGTGAAATTACAAATTATTTTGCACGGCCAAAGCTAATCAAGTAAGTAATATTATAACCACTACATAAAATCATCCTGTTGCTATTTTTCTAAAGATAATCATCGTACTAATGGCGGTACTAATACACCAAAGTCAGAAGTCAGGAACTTATTAGAAAAGTGGTCGACACAGAGGAATAGCATCTTTCTAAAATGGAAAGTATGAATTATGATGCTCAGTTCGGTTCATCTTTACTCTATAAACTGCAGTGTATTCTGGCGCAACATTTATTTTAAATCTTCGACTGTTTAGATTGCTGTACTTATGCTATTGTGATAATTAAATTCTTATAAATAAAAGGTCAATGGGGCAAATTTGGATTAACAATGTTTCAAATCCGATGCGAATGGACAAATTAATTTAATCTACAGATCACAAACAATCATAGTTTATTCAAAGTAGGCCGGGCCGTTTCATTGCCTGTATCTTGTTGAATCAGAAGGAGTTTTGAGGAAAAAATGAGTGACCAGTTCTGTAGTTAACTTAGACGAGGATTAACATAGGTTTACTTTCAAATTTTGATTTATTATTGAAAACTGCAAACATCACATTCAGATGTAACAGCCGACGCAATAGAGGCTTCACTTACAATCGCGTTCAACGGAGAAATGCAGCAATGCTACCTATACACACGCGTCTTAAATATAAGAACAACAACAAAATAATATGGAATGTGCAGCCTGTCTAATTGCTTGGTTACACAAAAAATCGAATTTAAATAGAATTGTCAACATTCATTTTTATTATTAAAAATTATAGCGAACGCTTTAGAATCATATCGAAGCAAATACAGCTTCCAGGACGATGAGATAATGATAATTATACACAGGTAGCCGGTTTCCTTCGTCGCAGTATGAATACTGCATAAACGAAGGAGGAACATAAACAAAATAATTCTCTGGCTGCTCAAAAACTTAATCGTCGTTTTTATCATTCTCCACTTCATGATCAGTGCCAACAAACCTTAGAGCTTTTCCGGCATTTACGTTCCAAAATTGAATTCAAATTCATACGAAAAATATTAAATTAAAAAGAGCATAAAATAGTAGCATTGCTTTATTACAATGATCTACTAGAATTTTGCTAATTTTCCTTAGTAAAATTATTGATTTTCTAGAATTGTAGTTATTTTAAAGAATTCTGTAATAATTTTCTTTGCTAATAGCATAGGGTGCCTCGAGGGCCATTGGCATTTACTTGTTTTCCGAATAACATGTTCAGCTTTACAAAAACAAATTAAATGTTCCAGGAGAAATTTCAGACATTATAATAAATAAAAATTTGCTTCATAATATGAATTTTATCTTAGGAACCTCTGTAGTTGAAGGAATGTCGTTGTTGTGATACTGAATTAATTGAAATTACCTAATCGGCATTTCGACTAACGCAGCTTTCATTGTTCCAGTAATTTAATTTTTTAATAATATTTCGATCTACATTACCGTAGATCGAAATAATATTAAAAAAGAAAATTACTGGAACAATGAAAGCTGCGTTAGTCCAAAGGCAGATTAGGTAACCTCTGTAGTTGATCAAAAAATATTTTGCCTAATCTAAAATTTAGCAATGAAGCTTACACATATTTACATACGAACACTTACTAGTTCAGAAAAATATTTCCAAAAACTGTAATACAACTTCTTTTTTTTGTACTAAATTATACTAATATAATATATTGATGTTTCACTTCCATATAACCCTTTAATTCATGCTCACCCATTCATATAAAGCGACTAAGATTTCCAGCTTACAATCTCGTCCTTGCCCTACCTGATACAAAATACCGTCACTAGTGTAACTGGTCGAGTGATAGATGCACACAGACCATAACATTCACGCTAGGATTCAGTCAACAATGAAGTTAATTTACTCAACTAGTAATAAGAGGGAAATCATGCAAATTGGGTGCATTACCGTCGCATTTCCTATTTCAATAAAGTAAAACTCCTGTTCACTCATCCAAGCCTCTGCGTCAGCCGTATCAAACAGGTATTGCTGTACGTTCAGCATCTCATGAATTATGTGATGGCGTGCTGCGATAGCTTCCACAAGACAATTCCATTCGTTCAACAATTCATTTAGTTTTTCACGAAATTCCTGGCTGCGAGGATGCTTCTCTTGGAAAAACTTGCTGCCCTCCTAGAAAAAAGAAACAAAAATTGAACAGTAAAATAATTTTTTTTAAAATAAATTTGTCACAAGTATTTGGATAGCGCATATGGTTGCATCTGAGTCTACTGACTCCTTGTATTTAAAAGCATACAGATAAATCAACTTAATATTGAAAGATTTTTACGTTGGGTGACAATGTTCTATTTTTACTAGACGCTTAATTTTAGAATAAAATGTTTTCACAAACAAACCAAAATTCTTCATGTCCATCACAAAATCAATAAATATATATACAGAAGATTTGTGGTCGTGCGTGTGAACCATTTTATTGGAGAACAAAATGTACATATACAACATAACCACGAAAATAAACGAAATTATTTAAAATTAGATCAATTAACATAACAAAGGACGTTATTTTATAAGCACTATTCGAGTTATACGTGTTTATTGCGACGAACAGTATTAAAAGCAAGTTTTAAAAGACAAATATTTTTTAAATTGAGATGATTGGTGAACTGACGATAGCTTTGCAAAAGGATGCCGAATCATATTGTGAGATCAAAACAACCACAATTCAGCCTTGGTTAATTGTAGCACAGTTCAGGTTATTTTGACAAGTCAAGTTAGATATTTATTCATTCTTTTGAACAATCTCAGATTCTACGAAATAAGTATAATAACATTGTTAAAATTAAAGATTTTTAAGTAAAATATAGAGGCAGCCAAAGTAAATCTAATATAGAAATCAAGAATTCTCTATATAGAACATAACCTTTGATAAAATTTTCAAACAACAAGAAGAATACATGCATTATTTTTGGCGTAACTTACCTCACACAAATCATCAATTTGAGGACGATGATTCGTAACTTCATTGGTTAACATGTGATGACGGCGTTGCAACTGTTTTGCTGTGACCAATGAAACAGGCCAGTTACACTCTATGTCGTCAGCAGAAATTTGATGATGCAATCGAGTATCTCTGAGGAGACGTGTTTTGTCGGCCACCCAAGCCATTTCGATGGCAATCCTGAGTAGAAATTGGCGAACACGTTTCTGCCTAGACAAGTCTTCACGTCGATTAGCCACTAACTGTTCCAATTCTATGAGTTTAGCACTAACTTCCTGCTGCATCTGCTCAAACTCTTCATCTCTTTGAGGATACTGCTTTTTAATATTGGACGCATGTTTCTAGTTGTTTGAAAGTCGTATTAGAAAAAAGTATAGGTTCGTTATCACCGTTTACTAGCATCTAATCCAATCATAATAATTCAGGAATGAATATTCAATAATCAATTTTCAATATTTCAAGTGTATATCTGGCTTAGTGTATCACAATGCTCTGTTCGATTTTTGATCGCGTAAAGGTCAACAAAGAGTTAACGTGCAACTTTATGAATACTATTAAAGTGGTCTAAATAGAACATTTTCCACATATTTGTTTTATTTGGTATAAGATAGTGTTATAAAAAATAATGTTCCAATGCTTCAAAATCAAGGTTTTGCAGATACTGCATATTACTTGGCAACTGAAATTTTGCTCAAGCAACTTCGAATGTGTTAGTAGTCGGCGTTCCGTCTCTTAATATAAAGTTCTCACACTCTAAATATAAGTTACTTTTATAGGATTACACACTTCTAAATCCAGCGCAGTGACTTTAGAGGGTGATCTGAATATACTTTGCTGATTTATGTACCCAGCTGAAGCAGTTTACCTGACGAGATGAGTATAAGTATCGGAAATGCTAGATTAAATATAACCAAAAATCGCCATTTATTGAGAAACATTTATTTCAATATGCCTTAAAATTCGAGTTTGTAGTGCCTCTATACGCGCAATTTATTATACGCTAGTAAGACCTGATTACTTATTATTGAAGGTTTTTTTTACGTATACATGCGTTTGATCTCCGCTCTTTGCGAAATAAAGCACATGTAGGTTACCTGTATTAAATAACAAACTCTTAAAGTCATACACATAATTTTTAACCTGACAACATGAACGTTTATTAGACAAACAGACATGCCATATACTGTTCAGTGGAGCATTTGTCTCTCAGCCAGTATCAGATTGGAGTAAAAACAAGGTGGGCAAATTCTGACATGATAAAAACGACTATATCCAAACTTGGTATCGCATAATATTTAGTGGATTGCTAACCCAACGCGATATTGCAAAGAGCGTTGCTGATTTCTAATAGAATAGTATTCCTGGTGTTCTTTTTTAATTTGGATAGAGTTAGTATAAAGGAGTAGTTTTCTTTATGATGCAATACGGTAGAAACAACAAAGAAGTTGTGTTGTCCATATCGCCTATTCTTAAAGCTTATTTGGCCATTTTATTGGTCCATGAAGCACAATATCTGGTCAAATATACTGGAAATAATAAGAACCTCCATCTCTCAAATCACACTACTTCGATGTGAATAAATGTTATTGCTTGTTGTTTGACTTTTCTATCAAAATGTTTTTCATTTGTAAATCAGTTCAAAAATTTCTGTTGTTTTTACCCCGTGTCTATATGAAAGTGGTTGATCAGTTACTAAAGATAAATGTATTGCTGCATATGATAATAATGATGATAATCTAAATGAGAATGTTTGCGCAATTTCACGTAGACATGGCGTTAATTTCATTAAAAAAACATGAAGAAAAAATAAAAAGATACACATGTGTAAATGCGTATATAATTACGAAGATAAACACACACACACTCACACACACATATATATATATATATATATATATAATGTTCATGCCTTTAAATGTTACACAGTATATTCAAAATTAGGAAGAAAGAACACACTAATAACTAAGTGGATAAAGGCCATTTATTTTGTGAATACTAATCATCGCTATACAATCATAAATATGTATACATACCTTTTGGGTTTTCAATTGATTATGCTAGTGGTAACAAATCTGACTCGCTTTTACTTACGTTTCTTGTTTTGGCTGGTTAGTAAGTGTGTATGCATTTGTGTTTGGGTGTGAGTGTTTGCATGTAAAGGTCAATCTCGCAGTATAGCAAAGTGATGTCTGCGATCTGGTCATTAGTGTTTCGATGGCTTGAGAAGTAACCATTTTTGCGCATTGTTCACTGTTACATGTACGAGTGCTATTTTTCCCAGTGTGGTTGATCGTTTCACCTTGTTGCCCAAATTTATAATCTCCACATGGTGACAGCGCCAGTGTGGATTGCATATTGTTTCATATTGTGGATTTCATATTGTTTGAAAACTTCTGTCACCGTATGTGCCTCTGTTGTTTCCACTTCAGTTTGTTGCCAATCCGATTGTATTTTTGGTGATTCTAGTCGAGGGCTTGTTTCTTCTTGATTGGATACTAGTAGATTGTTGCTGAATTTTGTTATTCTTCGCCAGTCGATTAGAATATCATGTTGATGAAACTTTTGAATATTAAGGTCAGGTGCTTGTGGTTTTTACTTTCTAATTATAAATATATTGTGTAATATTAAAATGCATGGACATTATAAAGATTATCAAAGTGCGGGGTCAGCCTTTTACCCGTAAAGAACTAAACACTTATATTGCAGCCAACTGTACGTGTGCCAAACTTCTAGAAAGAATTAAGTTCTTCAAATCGTGCTTAGAATCAGATGTGCCAAAACGATTCCTCAAGCAGTGCAGAAGAAATAACCAAAAAACCCACGAATAAATTTATGAGTCGCTTAATGCTCAATGGTATCGAGGACAACCAATAAAAACCGCAAGATGCTGAGAGCACCAGTCAATGACTGGGTTGTCCAATTGCAAATCTTGAACGACGGCGAATAAACCGCTTTCACAAAGAAGATAGAAACACTGATGAAAATAACATCGGACAAATAAACCAAAGACCTCACGAGAGACCTGGATAAATTTCCTACGCAATCAAAATTTCCTACGAACCCAGACGCTTTTATTCACAATTATTCAAAAGTGATCTTGTCAAAACACCAGAAAGAATTACTCTCCTTAGGAGCAAAATTCTGCGTAGTCAAGAAAAACCTAAGTGAACGTGACATTATTGATATTCAGTCTGGAACGGAAAATTGCTACAATGACTTAACAAAAGACACCGCCCCACATGCTTTCAATGGACAAGGACTAAGGCTGAGATAGTAATCACATAAGAACAATACAAGAAGTAATTCAAAGGCAGCCAAATAATCATAAAACAGCACATAGACGAACTCAGAAAACTCCGATCAGACAAATCCATACGACTTGCCACACCCGACAAAGTATCAGGAATTGTTATACTTGAAGCCGGCGCTTATAGGAAGTCCATGAACGATATAATACATGATCAATCTAAATTTAAGTATGATATCAAACAGCAAGTTGATACAACACACATCGAATCAAGAATTAATGCAATTTTGGAAAAGATGGAAAAACATGTTTTAACATCGATGGCTGACTCCGATATAAGATCAAAACTAAAAAAAGACATCCAAAAGGCGAAACCCGTCGGAACAAACACCGCAAGATTGGACGGCTAAACAAAAACTCATAAATCCGTGACAGCATCAGGAGCTCCCTCGATGCGGCCCATTATGGCAATGATCAACGCTCCACAAAATAAACCAGCCAAGTTTCTCTGCAAACTACTTGAATCAATACGAAGCATCATAAACGCAAACACTATAAAGGACTCATTCGAACTAGCAAATGAATCGAAAGGATAGAACATCGTACAGAATAAACTGGTTTCGCTTGACGTATCATTCTTATTTACAAACATACCACTGGATATGACAACGGAGATCTTGTGAAACCTCATCAAAATGAGTTTTTTTATTTCCCTATAGACAACAATGACATCAAAGACATCATATTAGCATGTACATAAAACGTGCAATTTACATTCGAAGGGATATACTACCGCGAGATCAATGGCATAGCTTTAAGAAATTGCATCGCACCCCTCCTGGCAGATGTATCCACGTAACACCTGGAAAAACGAACCTAAAAAGTATAATTGACTAGTGCGCACTCTACAAAAGGTATGTAGATAATATTTTTTGTTTATCTCAGAAGCAGCAGACCCATCCGAAATCCTCAAACAAGCAAATAGAGCCAATCTAGACATCAAATTCACTCTCGAGGTAGAGAAAGACGACAGTTTTCCCTTACTTGACATCAAACTCACTCGAGAGGAAAACCGGGATTAGACACTGGCCATATATAGAACATCCACTTCATAAAATAATACATTAACTACAACGGTAGTGTGCCAAAATCCCACAAAAGAAACTTAGTAGACAACCTTGCAAACAGAATCAGGAAGATCTGCTCTGAACACAAGATTGAGGAAGAACTGGGCTACCTCATGAAACCTTCGCTAATGAACAACTACCCAGAGTGTTTCATTGATGTCAATATGAGGCCACGGCAGACTCGCACTAGAGAGTATACCGTCATGCAGGTTTTCCTAAACTTACCATTTAGAGGGGACCTACCAGCCTCAATAATTGCACAGCGGCTGAATAGAATAACTAAGGAGAACTTTCCAAGTGTTAAAGTTAATATGATATTTAGTACACAGATAATCGTAAGGTTGGATGCCAAAGATCAATTGCCAATTCTTTCCAAATCATTAATAGTCTACAAATTCTGATGTATGTGCGGTAGCACATATTTCGGACATACGAAGAAGCAACTGATAAGCAGAATCCAGCAACATTTGCCACAGAAATTGGTTAACAAATGCTTGGCACCGTCAGAAATATCAGCTATTTCCGATCATATATTGGTAACGGGGCACCCTGTCAATTCGACCAAATTCACAATTCTACACAAAACAAAATCAGAAAAATTATTACTTATTTATTAAGCCCTTTATAAAAAATAACAAGCACCTGACCTTACTAGTCAAAGGTTATATCAACATAATATTATAATCGACTGGCCAAGAATAACAAAATTCAACAACAATCTACTTTCGGTCTAAATGGATGCCATATGGGCTCCACCTAAAGGAAAAATAAACTAACCAACTTACATTAGTTAGTATATAACTGAAAATTGTGTGTAGTGTAGTGTGTGGCAGGATAGCTCAGTGGTTAGAGCACCAGATTCCGAAGCAGACGTGCCCAGGTTCGTATCCTGTCCGCGGCAAATTCTGGCCAGTACTCGATGAGTTCCCAATAAGGACGAAACCGGTCTACTGGAAGAATTGCCTTATCTACACTATACAATTCTTCGTTTATACTGATATATGTAAGTAATTAATGGGTCAGGTGTTTATATCAAGACCGCAGCCTTGATTATAATAATCTACTAGTATCCAATCAAGAACAAGCAGGCCCTCGACTAGAATCACCAAAAATGCAATCGGATTGGTAACAAACTCAAGTGGAAATAACAGAGGCGCATACGGTGTCACAAGTTTTCAAACAATATGAGCGTTTAACACTGCAATCCACACTGGCGATGTTGCCCTGTGGAAATTATAAATTTGCGGAACAAAGTGAAACGATCAACCAAAGGGAGAAAATAGCACTCGTACATGTAACAGTGAATAATGATCACAATTGGTTAATTCTCAATCCATCAAAACAGTAATGACCAGATCTCAGACATAACTTTGCAATACTGCGAGAATGACCTTTACATGCAAACACGCACACACAAACACAAACGCATACACACTCACCAACCAGTCAAATCAAGAAACAGAAGTAAAAACGAGTCAGATTTGTTACCACTAGCATAATCAATTGAAAACCCAAAAATGTATAAATATGTATGATTGTATAAGAGATGATTAGTATTCACGAAATAAATGGCCTTTATCCACTTTGTTATTAATGTGTTCTTTTCTTCCTAATTATATATATATATATATATATTCGATATATTTGTATATAGATATATAAGATGTGTGCATAGCGAACAAGATTACGGGCTTAAATTTTAAAAGACATTCCACCGTTTGCGTTTCAGATTCTGTTCGTTACGTTTTTTTTATAATTTAGTAGTTGCAAATCAAAATTATAGCATTCTATATAGGCTCGTCAAAAAAAAGTAATCGTGTTGCAGTGCACGGATAAGAGCCCGCATAGAAATTAAATTAATTTAAATAAAGACGATCATGAAATTTGTAAAAACACTGATTGATATAGTTCAGAAATCATGGTGTTTTCGTATCCTGAACGCAGGATAAACTCTTTCAGCTTTTCGTAATGTGACATTCGTACGATTAAATGCTCTTCTGCTATCTGTATGGAGTACTTTGTCATATATTTTGGCCAGACTGTCTGTGAAAGTACGACAGTGTTATGGACACAAGCAAAATTGGATGTCATGATACCATGGTAACCTCTGGTTATAGTTATGGTTTATCTTCATACATCTTCGAGTCCTGCACAATTGAGAGCTAGTTTGGTGTTTAAATCATCGGCGATCGCTTCCGTATCGAAAAAGCCCTCAAGTACATTGAAAAACTCTGTTAGCTTGACAAACTGATATTGTCGTTATCAGAATTGTCAAGACAAAGCGCATACACATATACAATTCCAAGAACATGGTTGACCTCACGATAGCATTGTCTAAGCGGGATTTGTTTCTTAAATAAACTAAGGCTTATACTGTAAACTAAAATAGTATTGGATACTTTTTTCCTTCACATGTGCTGCTCTCCAAATAACGCAGAGTTCAGGAAGCGATTATGATCACTAAGGGATAGAAAATATTAATGCAGCACACAAGCATCACAAAAGGATTTCATATCTCTTGTGAAACACTTTTTACATTTGTCTTATATCCCTT